>JAOTBA010000006.1:1748296-1764258 GCA_025629845.1 Erythroxylum squamatum
TTGAATCACTCAGCTACTTTTCAGAAAACATTCTTGATGGGTGTATTTCTGTATCTGCAGTTGATAACAAAGTATGTACATCTATTTTTTCAATATATTCATGTATTGTGTCTTCCACTTATTGAGTTTATTTAATTACAGGATGATAGAGCTGCAATTTGTCACACTGAAATAGACATTATTTCTTCAGCTCAAATGACACCCCAGATTTCCAAAATGAAGAGACCAATATCAGAAACTTCTGAGAATGATATGCCTTTATGTGATTTAATATCACCACAAATGTCTTCAACCAAGTTCACCACCAAAATCAAAAGAGAAAAGTTAACTTAACTATCAAATGTTGAAGAATGACCAATTTGTCAGCTACTTTTTTTTTTGGTTAACTATCTATCTATTTTGGAGCCTACATGTATTTTGTACTTGAATAGTAAACTATGTATCTTTTGTACTTGTATAAATATGGCTCTCATATTTTTGGACTCATTTTGTTTGTCAGATTCCTATTTGATCTTAATCTTATTTTATGACATACAATTTGTTAGTTTTGTACTTGTGTTTGCCTTTCAATTTTTAGTTAAAATTCATTATTTGCTTTGTAACAACCTGTGCAAAACGCGGGGTTCAAAACTAGTTATTTTACAAAAAGTCGTCATCGTGTCCTGTAAGTTTGCGACAACATTCGACCTAAAGAGGAATCCAAATCTACATTATCAATGTGCATATGTTTTGCTGATCTTTTCAGCTTATACAAAAGTAAAAAAAGCAAGCAGAAGTCTTAAAGCATGTAAAAGCACAGGAAATGAGCAAGTTTGTCAAAGTTGATGACCCTTTATTGTGATAATCAACAACGATAATTACAAATCTGGTCAAAAAGAAAGGTAAACTAATAGGTGTAAATCCACTATAAAGATGACATGAAACCCTTCGTGAAATTATATTAGGCAAAGGGTGTAATTTAGATTTTAAGGTTTTCATCATATTACAACTTTGACCTTGTAAGTTTCAAAGAGATTAAGTTTAATTACAATATTTTTAAAATATTCAAAATTGACTCTCAATAAATAAAAAATTTAAGGTTAATGGGGGGTCTAAATAACATAATGTTACCTAATTGTAATAATAAGGTCCACTAGTATATTTTTAAAAATATATAAAAATACAGTGTTAATAATTACGTCGACACCTAGCTGACTAAAGTTTAATCTCGTTAAATTTTTTATCTATTAAGTATTTATTTTAAAAATGTTTTGATAAAGTTTAAATTGAATTTAAATACTTTAAAACCTTAAAGTTTAAGTTATATTTTGATAAAAATCTAAAGATTTAAATTGCACTTTTGCCATTAAACATTAACCAATCTAATCATGCATGTTGGGTCTAAAATGTTCCCTCTGATATAGTGAGAATGATGGGTGGTGCAATCACTGAATGAGCCAGAACCCTATTGCCTCCGTCTACAAGCTAGGTGGAGCCCAGAAAAGATCCAACTTACACAAAGCTGAACTGGAGGGACCTTTCCAAACTAAAACAGAGAAATTAGCTTGTTTGAAGAATATGCCATTAATCATATCGACCAGGGCATGAATGGAGATATGGAATTCCATGTGTGTCGCTATTGCTTGTTTTGTCACAAATAGCATTGATTTTTGAGAATAGGGTCGGTGGATCTATGTCTTTTTGCTAGTAAAGTCAAGTTTGAGAGTCTATTGGACACAATGGTCACTAATCATGCAAATAATAGTTTAGAACTCTTTTTTGATATATATAATGTTGAGAAACGTGAAAAGTTAAAAATTCTTCTTAGCACCAAAAAACTAATATTTTTAATTTTGTGATTGGAACTTTCACTTTCTTGACTTATAATTAAATATTTGTAACGTTGGCAATATTCGGTCGGATCTAAAGTCAAAGTACTTAGATTCAAGTTAGTCAAGTTTTAGGTCAAAAGTAAATTTTTTTAGAAATTTTCAACCTTTTCAAATCTAACTATTTTTTAGTTAATTTTTAATTTAAACGATATCGTTTTCTATTATAAATAAAAAATTATATAATTTTAAAGCGTAGCCTGACTTGATTGGGTCAAATATGCGCTTCTATTTTTGGCTCAATCCCAATGTGTTCGAATGTCATTCTTGCATATTTAACTCTCAAATTGACATTATTTTGAGATGAAGCATATTCTTAATTTTTTACAATTATTAATATTATTATTCTTATATGGCCACGAACATTTATTTAAATAGTTTAAACACTCTATAAATTAGTTTAGGGTAAACTTAATTTACCTTAAAGACCTCTCACAATCACAAATGTTAAAACCTAAACTATTTATGGTCAAACCTCAATTAAAAGGATAGTAGAAAGTGATCGGTCGGATTCAATTCACTTTAACCTAAAATCATAAAAGTTGGAGTTGAATTTACGGGAATCGGCTAAAATAATATTATTTTAATAAGTTAAAATAAATAATATCTTTTTGATAAGTTATACTATAACAATATTATTTTTGGGTTGTTTGACTTTTGTTTTTAAATTTAGTAAAAAACTTATTTATTTGAGTTTTTAATTTTAGTTTCTTCCTATTTTTAAAAATTACGAAAACTATAAAAAATAAAATTTATTTTCTGTTTATTTTTTATTTACTATTAACTAAATATATATTATTTAATATATTAATATATTAATTTAATAAGAATTGTGAATAATTTGATTTATTAACTTATTAATATGTTAAATATTAATAAAAATATGAATAATTAATTTATAATTTAAATTATTAACTTATTAATAAAATATGACTAATTAATTTATAATTTAAAATCTAAAATATTTATTTTAATAAAATTAAATAATTTGTTAATAAATATTATATAAGAAATTAAAATAATTTTACTTAGTTAAAAATAATTTGTCTTTAATTTGTGTCAAATATGTAATTATTGTAAGTAATAAAAATGTAACTATATTGGTATTAACAATTATACAAATTATTATTTTTATTTGAAAGAAATCTGAAAGAGAAAATCTTGTTAGAAAAAGAGATGTGGATCCAAAAACCTTCAACTTTAATTTGAAGAAATAAATGAGTTGAACCTAGACCGTCCCTAGTGAACTACTTTAGCGGTTCATTAAGCTCGTATTCAATGTTTGCTTATCATTGGAATTCGGTTTATGGTCTCACGACGGCATGCTTTTAAGCTATAATTATTGTACTAAATCCTTTATTAGAGAGCGTTTTTCAGAACCAGAAGTGATGTTTGGTGAATTCAGGTAGACAGCTTAATGTAGATAAAAAGTGTTTAACCAAATGAAATCACGCCAGTTTTGCTGTTGCAACTCTCTTCTAATACATTAACAGGTAATAACGTCCCGTCTTTAACCGGCCGTTTCCAGAGGCTGGATGATATTATTTCAAACATCGAGTGATCCCTGATCAGTGCCATTAATTAACGAACATGGCATGCCATAGCAATCTTCGAAGCCTGACAATTCGTACCAAAAGCACTCGAACGTCTCTCTAAAAGCTGGTGCTTTCCTACACCTCCCGCATGCAACGACATGTCATTCTATGATAGAATCGCCGAAATGAATTTGAGAACTTTTATGGCATGTTTTGGACGAGTGAAATAGTTATTACGATGTATTCTTAATGTATATATATAATTATTCTTTTTGTTTAGTTAAAAGATAATATACAAAATAATTAATCTTAAGTTTAATTATTATTTTATTTTTTGAAATAACCAAAGATACCTTCGTCGTGTCTTTACCTATTTTATAAAACACAAAATAGGTAAAGATAATCTTTCTCTCTATTATTATTATAATTAATTATTAATTATTTTTATTAATTTTTTCCTCTTCTTATTATCATCGTCGTCATCATTATAATTATTATTAAGTTTCTTCTTTTTTTATTATTATTATTTAATTTTCTTCTTCTTCTTATTATTATTATAAGAATTAATGATAATAACAAGAAAAATAGTAATAATAATAATAAGGAAATTAATAATAATAATAATAATAGTAGTAGAGAATATAATAGATATTTTGGTCTTTTTGTTCGTTATTTCTTTGTCATCCCAAATTTACGTTTTCAAACCAAACATTGACATATATCATCATTAGAAATTTTTAGGAATAAACTAAACTAAGTATTTCTTAAAAAAAAACTAAAATAAGTAATATCTATTCCATTATATTCTTTATCTATTCTATTCTTAAGAATAACTATTCTATTTTTTATCTATTCGGCTTATATAATCCATGGTAGTCTTTCTTGTTGTTACTTTATATTATAGTACTTTTAATGTTTTAAAAAATATATTAAAAATTAAGTAGATAAGATAAATAATTTAAGATTTAAAAAATTTAACAAATATTAGATTATTCTAAAACTGATTAATGAATGAATGATATTAAAATTTTTTAAATATAATTCAAGAAGATCGTCCTTGATTTAAAGTTTAAATAGAAAAGAATGTTGTAATACAAATACTAATTAGTTTATTTTAGCTTATAAAAAATGATTAGTATATGAAAATCAACCGATTAATTAATAAACTGATTGATTTTTAATAATAAGAATTATTAAAGTAAATCGAACCGAAAAGTTGAAACCTAAACTGAAAATTTGAGTAGTTCAAAATTTTCATGAATAAACCAATCAAACTAATTTAATTTTTTACAACACAGATTGAAAGAATAATGTAAATATATGTTATATATATATTTATAAATTTTGAGTAAACTCGCAAATCTTTATCTAAAATGTAAAATTTTTTAATTATTTTTATAAAACTGTTAACAAAAATAGTAAGAATTTTTTACATATATTTTAAGGTACATGCCTCTTATTATATGTATGCAAAGTTTACTTTAATGAGTATATAAAACCCAACAATTATTTATAATAACCCTATTAAATCTTCTTATTATAGACTAAATAAATATTCCATCTACAATAATAAGTTGTTATTTTCTCAATAGATGTCAACTCTCAAGACTTGTCTTTTAAAAATCTAAGGTCGTGTTTAGTTAAACGTAGGATTTATAATGAAATGGAATGTAAATAGATATAATATTAGAAAATTGTTGTTTGAGATAGATATAAGGGTTCATAATGTAATATAGTGAAGTGTTATTTGGATGGAGAGTTTGTAATATAATACAGTATAAAGTTGTTTATCATTTTACATTTCATTCTAAACCTTCCAAATCGGAAGTTTTTTATTTGTACTATTTTATGATAAAATGTGATATAACATGAAACCCTCCTCTTCTATCTCACTCTATTATAAATCATCCTCCCAAACAATAAAATAGTATTGCATTGTATTTCATCACATTAATAAACTTCCAACCAAACATAACCTAAGTTAACTAATTATTCCCATATAACTTAAAACTCAAACAAAATCATAAGTTTGATACTCAAGTAAGTATGTAATTTCTTATTAACTTGATTGCGTTGAAATCTGTGGGAACACACTAAACCGAATTCTTGTTTTAAACCAACATTATTATTGTTAATCATACTCGTACCCATTTATTAATGGAGCTAGACATGTAATTTGTTGTTACGTGACTACCTTGTTCCCTAATTAAGGAAACAAAATAAATCAAAATCTTGCTTTAAAACAAAGTTATTGGTTGTTAATTATATCAATTTATAAAAGGATAAAGCATGCGGGGATCATAATTAATCATAAACTTGCTTGCAATTAAAAAATAATTAATTAAAATTAAAGATATATTGAAACCAGTAAACATAAACTGAATCCCACATACTACTAATTCATTAAATGATTTCCTCAAAACACATAATTTGAGATTACAACGAATTACTTAATAATTTGTTCAATACTTATTCTATGATGAATTATCTAATAATATGTTTAATACACATTTAAAAATAATAACTCCAATTTTTATTTTTATTAAAAAAGACAATATAACTGTTTGATGCAAAATATAACTTTTTAAGGTATCACTTGGACCGTAATTAATTTAAAGAAATTAATGCTTTAAAATTAATAATTAATAAACTCAATTAATTCCGTCAATTTAACCTTAAAAATTTTGAATCGACTAATTTATTAATAAATCAATCGGTTTCGTAAATTAATTAATTTTTATAAATCAATTAATTTTTATTTAATAATAATTTTAATTGAACTTTAAATTTTTTGACGAGTAAAGATAATCTTTTTTAATCATATTTTAAAATTTAAATTTTTATTTTATTTTAAGAAAATTTTATGATGTATCAAATGAATTTTTTCTTAAATTTTTTGTTTTATCGATTTAACTTTTTGTATAATTTTGACCTAAAAAAAAGGACGGAAATAGTTTTTAGCTTCTGAGTGGAATCTCTTTCACTTTCTCTTTTTTTATAAAGGCAGAATCATGGCTGCAATTGAAGTCCACTGCAATAAACCCTTTACTGTCCCAGCCATTTTGATTATGTGAAATCTCATACTTTTTTACCCTTTTGAAAAATTTTCCGACAAACATAAACACAAATATTATTCTTTTCACACATACAATTTAAGCATCAAATCTCTTGATTGAGAAGATAAAATCATAAAAGTTGATATTAATCAAAGCCTTCTCTCAACTCTTGCTTCCAATTTAACATCATTAAAAGCTTATGACCTAAATTTGAAAATTTTCGATTCAACTAAAGTCCAAAATGGTTGATTTACTTTTTTTCATAATACGAGATTATTTAAAATTATAACAAAGTGAGATTGAAATTTTTTTAATGACATGCATTTTGAATATAATATTAAACTGTTATAAAATCAATTAAATATTAAATAAAATTAACAAATTTAAAATATGATTAAAAAAGACTATCTTTACCATCAAAGAATTTAAATTTTAATTAAAAAATAAAACTAATAAATGATAATTAATTGATTTATTTTAATTTATAAAGTTAATTAATTTACAAAAATTGAACAATTAATTAATAAATTTATCGATTTTTAACCAAAAAAATATTATTAAAATAAATCAAATTAAAAAACTAAAAATTAAACATAAATATATGGATGAAATAAATTAGAACTGGTAAATATTACAGGTGATTTCATTTGCTAAAATTCTCCATCACTTACTTATTAATGTGTTAAAAAAACACTGTAAATGATTCTCGACTCGTCAAAACCTCGAACAGACAGAGGCTTTGAAGATTCTATCGAGCAAAATCTACACAAGCTGTCAGGCATGTACTTTGTTACAAGTTACAACCCAAAAAGAGACTCAAGCTGTGAGCAAAAGCAACGAAAAGATCCAACTGGTCTGGTCTGGTCAGGTAAGTTTCCGACCGGTTCGTACAGGCATGGTCGGACCATCATCTTCAAGACCAGTTTTTTGATTATTCATTGTTAAGAATTATAGTAACATACTTATGAACTTTTAAGAAAGCACTTTGACTTTCGGTCAGAGGAGAGGAAAAGGCTTAAAACATATATTCTTCGTAGACAGTTTTTGTTGTCAGGGCGGCTTTTTTGGAATATAAGAATGATGATGGTCTCAATTTAAGGGAACCTTTGGAAGTGGAGACACTTCATTAGGTCAATTTCCCACTAATCTTTCTTTAATTTAATGATTAACTAAATTCATTTTTTACTTAACTTAAAATTTAAAACTCTCAAATATCTCTTGACTTAAATAATTAAATTTTAAAAAATATTTTTATTAAAAGGTTTAAGGTTTAAGGTTTAAAATATTTGACAGATATTAGACCGTCATAAAATTGACTAAAGATTAAAAAAATTCAAGAAGTTGAAACATGATTGAAATATATTTTTCTTATTAATCGAAAAATTTGAAGTTTAATTAAAAAAGAGATTGTTAAATAAAAATTAATTGACTTATTTTGGTTTATAAAATTTATTAATTTACAAAAATTGAACGATTAATTAATAAATTAATTAATTTTTAACAACAAGAGTTATTAAAATAAATCAAACCAAAAATTAAAAATTGAACTGAAAAATTAGACGGTTAAAATTTTTTACAATTAAACTAGTCGAATCGGCTGAATTTTTTAATAACAAAATTTTTCAAATGTCAGTCTTTATATGGTGAAAAGTAATGCATTATTAATAAAGATAACCTTTAAAATTATTTTGTTTCATTTAAAAAAATTAAATAATTGCTTGTGCGCACTTAATAATAGTTAAATTAATTTTTAAAATGATTTGATTAATATAGAAAATATTGTGCCTACCTTTATTTAAACAACTTGCGTTTTATTTATGTAGTAATTGTTGAATATATAAATTTTCAATTTTTGTAAATATTTAATGATGATTGATATTAGGGACTCTTTGAAATCAAAATTTAGGAAATAAAACAAAATTGACTAATTCATAAAGGAGTATAGTATACTTAACTCTTAAATTTAATTATGATTAACAGGCAAATGTTAACGAACTTTTGATTCTACTTTTGCTTTTCTATTGGGTTTTTAGTTTTCTTATTTAGTTTTAAGTTTTTGTTTTTTAAATTAGAATAAAAATATGTTCGGTTGTTAATGCTAATTTAGTTATATTTTTATTACTAACAATAATTACATATTAGATAAAAACTTAAAGATACATTTTTATTAATTAATTTTATTTTAATCTCTTACATAATATTTATTAATAAGTTATCAATAAAAATTATTTTATTTTATTAAAATAAATAATTTTAAAATTAAATTTTATTTATAAATTTTAAATATATTTTAATAATTAAAAAATTTTATTTAAAATTTATTTATTTTGAAGATATTTTAAATTTAACTATATTTAGTAATAATTATTAAATTAAATTTGTTTAATTTAATTACAAAAATAAATAAATTGTTGAATTAAATTAAATATTTATAAATTTTGTTAGTAATTAAACTTAATTAATTAAATATGAAATATGAAATTAAAATTTTCACAATTGTTATTATTTATTAATATATTAAATAATTAATTAATGTATATTTTTTTAATAGTAATTCAAATTATAAAAAATAGAATACAAAAACCAATTCTTGTATTTTCATAAATTTAAAAAACCGGTAGAAATAAAAATTAAAAATAGAAACTAGAAACTAAAAATTCATATTAACAGATTTTGTTTACCAGATTAAAAAAAAAAAAATCTTGCGGTGCGTATCTCAGTTATTAAGGTCGGGACGCTGAAAAGTGAAAATATTTCTTGCGGTGCGTATCTCAGTTATTTTGGTCGGGACACTGGAAAGTGAAAAGATAAGATTCCTCCTTCTGGCTTCTGCTTTTACGTACACTATGGTCAATGGTCTTGAGTCTCTTGACTCTTGAGCCGAAGTGAATGTACCGATCTTTTTCTATCTTTCATCAACGAACGGTGGACCTGAGACATAAAGCAAGCTACTTGACTTCTTGTGTATGTGTATCTAAAGACTACAGCCGTCTGAAATTGAAGCTGATATTTTTTCTACGTTTGGAAGTTGCAAAATAGCACAAGAGAGAACCTCCACCTCCCGCGCTATGATTAGATATAACAACGGATCGAGCTAGGCTTTGGTCTTATATGACCTGAGCTTAATCCAAAATTTTTCAGTTTGAGACTCATTGGAAGGTCAGTTAAGCTTGAAAGTTTTAGTTTAAATCTAAACCTGAATCTAAACTCAATCTGCTAAAATTCAATTAAGTATTTAGTTCGAACTTGAACCTAATCGAACTTTGACAAGCAGGAAAATAATTACTTATCAATATATACCATATAAAAGAATATTAAAATTAAGGTTGAACTTGACTGTGAAGTTCGATATAAAATCTAAAAAAAGACCTAAATTTTATCTTAATTAAAACTTTTTAAAAAAGTTTAAACTATGCTTTAAACCTAAAATTAAAAAAAGAGTTTATTCTAAAAGTTGATCAACTCAAAATAAAATAGGTTGACTTTAGATTACACCGAGTAGAGTTTAAACTCCTTTGTTATCCCTAATTCCAATGATTAAACTAATATAAGGTAGACTTGGCATAAAAACTTCAATTGAATCAATCAAGTTCGATTTGATCGAACTCATTCAAATTTAAAGACAAAAAATCAAGTCATATTTTAGGCTTATGGATACTCGACCCAAATTTAACCTAAACTCGAGATTTTAGACCATTTAACCCTTCAAAAATTTAAAAATTTCATAATATAATTGATTAAAAATGTAATGCTCTAAAATTTCCTACACATTAAAATTAAAGTTACTAAAATTTTATATGCAATAGGTGGAGAATTAGTTGGGCCTTCAATAATAGGATGTGCCTGCCTGTGGGGTGGTGTAGTAGTTGGTTCCTCGAAAATGTGTGGCCGCTTGGCCTGTCTACGGGATTTCCTTAAATCAAAAAAAAAAAGTTCTTTGAAATTAGATGGTAGATTGAAATTTTAATTTCATATCCAATTCTACACGACGGATAAAAATAATTGTAATTTCAACGATGTTAAATACAGTCTTTTAGCTAATTTATGTATTATTAGAGAATTGAATTGAACTCGTTCAAAATTAAAATTGTAAGTTGAAAGGCAAAGACAAAGAAATAAAGAGAAAAATAGAAAGAGAAGGGAAAGGTATATAGTGTGGGCTAAAGAAGGTTTCATAGTAGAATGAAAACGAATGGAGTACCCTATTCCACCCCTCGTGTACAATATCTATCAATGGCGGCCCATTCTCTCTCCCGTGTTTATCATTAGACTTGACAAGAAAGTCCCGATCTAACCCGACCTGATCCCAACTCAACAGCTTTAACTTTCTTGTGTCCACAGAGGAGCAAGGATGGAGAGAACAATGTGGGGGACAACCCGATAACAATTGAAGACTATAATTAAAGACTTGGACATAATCTCTTTAAAGGGTCCCACACCATAACCTTACTTTGCTCTTACCTTCTTCAACTCAACGTACTTATACCATCACCTTCTGCTTAGTTTTCCACAACTTCCAGCCATTTCTCCTTTGTTAGCAGTAGAACTCAATCGTTCTTTGTCTTGCTCAGAAATGGCTGACAATTGCGGTTCAGTGTCCACAAGGAGAATGTTGTGTTCAGTCCCTGAAAGAGTACAGCTTCACTTGGCCATGTTGGCCTTGCAGTTTGGTTATGCAGGTTTCCATGTGGTCTCAAGAGTTGCCCTTAACATGGGCATTAGCAAGCTTGTGTTCATTGTTTATAGGAACATCATCGCTTTGCTTATGCTCGTTCCCTTCGCATACTTCCTGGAAAAGTATAATTATCACATTTCTGCACTTACCCCTTTGATTGATTACTCATAATCGAAGAGTTTATGTAACCTTTTGCTTCTATATCATTTCAGGAAGGAGAGACCACCCCTTACTCTTAACCTTGCCTTTCAGTTCTTCGTCCTCGCGCTCGTTGGGTACCATCAAATGGACTAAACTCAGTTTTCCAGTAGATAAAACAGAATAGTTTCTTAATTTGACTCGAGCTTTTTGTGTACAGAGTAACAGCAAATCAAGGATTCTACATGCTGGGGTTGGAGAACACTTCACCAACCTTTGCTTCAGCAATCCAGAACTCAGTCCCAGCCATTACTTTTCTCCTGGCAGCCATGCTCAGGTAAGCCTCTGACTCGATCTTCTGTATCTTTTATACATTTGCTAAAGAAGAATCCTGTGGACAAGTTCTGATATTCTTATTGCAGGATTGAGAAAGTGAAAATAAACAGAAAAGATGGCATTGCAAAAGTAGTGGGAACATTCTGTTGCGTAGCAGGAGCTTCGGTTATAACTCTCTACAAAGGTCCAACCGTATACACCCCAAACAAACCACTTCAGGAGCCTTACACACCGTTTCTTCATCTTTCACTCGGAGATGCGAAGGGCAAGAACTGGACACTTGGATGTCTGTTTCTAGTTGGACACTGTCTGTCTTGGTCAGGTTGGCTTGTGTTCCAGGCACCACTTCTCAAGAAATACCCGGCTCGCCTCTCTATGACCTCTTACACATGTTTCTTCGGGCTCGTTCAGTTCCTCATCATCTCGGCTTTTGCCGAGAGAAACGCTCATGATTGGATTTTCACGTCCGGCGGTGAAGTGTTCTCAGTTTTCTATGCTGTTAGTGACTCTCTACAGTGATTTTTCGATTCTGAGAAGCTTCTTTCGATCATTTTGTTTTAAAAGATTAGTAATTATTGTTGTTAATGTCTGTATTGTTTGATTTTTGCAGGGAGTGGTGGCATCAGGAATAGCCTTCGCTGTACAGATATGGTGCATTGACAGAGGTGGCCCTGTGTTCGTGGCTGTTTATCAACCTGTTCAGACTTTCATTGTATCTTTTATGGCCTCCTTTGTTTTAGGTGAAGAGTTCTATTTGGGAGGGTGAGTCCCTTTTCTCCTTCCTACCTTTTCATTTCTCTTCATTTTCATTTATCACTGGGCCTAGCCCAAGTTAACATAACATTGTTTGAGTTAGATTGGAATTTGAGTCTGATACAAGTTTCTAAGTTCAATCATATTTAGGCTGGGTTCAAGTATTAAAAGAATTTGGGCCAAATTCGGCCCATTTTTACCCTATTTATTGCTCGGCCAAGCCTTGGATTAAGAGACTTTGATGTATGTGTGTTTGTTGTTGTACAGGATCATTGGAGCTGTAATGATCATAATAGGATTGTACCTTGTTCTCTGGGGTAAAAACGAAGAGAAGAAGTTTGCATCGAAGGAAGTGGCTGCAATACAGTCCCCCCAGGAGCAGGTACACAACAAGACTCAAGGCCACATCAGGACCTCTCTCACTCAGCCACTTCTCCACCAGTCAACGGAAAACGTCTGACCACTCAAATCACGACTTTTGACAACTACACAGTTCATCGGAACAAAACAAGATTTTCCAACTGCAAACTATCAAAAAGACTTGAGTGTGTATTGAGAAGTTCTTTTAGTCCTCTTGTTTCTTCTATTTTCTTACTTTTTGGTCAAGGCAAGATTTGAGGGTATGAATTTGCAAATCTCTAGTGCTTTGTATGTTAAATGATGGTGTGATCTACATAAAAATAGAAAGAAAAAAAAAGGAGAGATGCACTTTATGAATCTAAAGCTTAAAGATCACTCTATATATTTAAGTATTGATATATCAGTACAATTTTATTTGATATTATTCCCATTTTATGGAGAACTAACTATAGATAAAGAATGCAACCTTTTAATTATAAGCAAAGAAAAGAAAATAAACGCAAGTTAAGTAGCAAAAATAATAATAAAAATTAACCCTCCGCGATTCTTAAAAACAAAGTTTTGATCAAGACATCCAAAATTAGCGTAAACAGAAATGAGGTACATAAAATGAATTGAAATTAAAAATGACAATGAGTCAAACATAATTTAGTTTAGCCTAACTTTTTTTCTCATTCTGATCCCAATTAAAACTTAGTTAGATTCATGCTAAAGATTGATTAGATTAAAATTAAAATGATGTTTTTAATTATTTATTAGTATAATATTATTTTCAAATAATTTAATAAATTAATGTTATTTATTTCAAATCAGTTTAGATTAAATCTAGGTTCGAATTGATTTTAAACTTAATTAAAATTTCGATTAAATTCAAACTTAAATAAGTTGATTTTAGACTAGGTGGAACCAAACTTAATCTTCCATCTTTAAACCCAACCCTTTGAACTTAAAAAATACTCTAAGACTAGTTAGTTAAGCCAATTCAATCAAAATTTTATATGTGCTGCCCATGAACATTGGCATATTATTTTGTTGTAACGTAAAGCTAAACTAGACAAGACTTCAAGTAAGACAATCAAGATTAGATCACCTGTAATTATGAAATAGGACAGGAACATATAATTTGAATCCAGATAATCGAGGTTTGTATCTGATCCCAAGGGAACATCATCGTTAAAGAGACTAGGTAATTTGGGAAGCACAATAGTCATATCAAGGCCCTTTTACTTAAAAAAGTGATCTTTCTAATGTAAAATTACTGCTTTTCCTTTCGGCTGATGTGAACGGCATCAGTATTATCTTATCTTTACCCTGTACTTTCATTTCAATATGAGCTCATGGGACTAGTTTGATAATTAGCTGATTGTATTAGCTGTTAGTTAATAGCTGATTCTATCAGCTGATTTGACCAGCGAATTGTATTAGCTATTTCTTAAAGATATTTAGTAAAATTAGTTATTTAATATTAACTGTTTATGTGTAAAATGACTTACGAGAACATAACTTTAAAAAAAATTATAAAGGTATGAATATTATATATTTTAGTGTTTCGTTGAATATTCTTATAAGAATTTAAATTTTAGATATTTAATTTTATAAAACGATTATTTCAAGTAGAGTACTAATATCAATAATGTTATTTAATAAAAAAGGTGTAGACATTATGTTTCACATTAAAATTTGGAATTTACATTTATAAGTATAACTTATATTTTTTTTAAATAATTTGTCATTTGTAAATGCTATAGCCTATTTGTAAACTTCTTCAATTTTTATGGTCATGTGGGGAAGGAATAGGCAGCTTCAAGGAGCAGGACAACAGCTGCGTTGCACTCAGGTTGAAGACACCACCGTCAAGTGGCAACGATAGATAATGACCAATTTGAACGATTTTAGCTTACTGTAGTAAAGAGGACAAAATGGACATAATTTCAACTGATTACTTGAAACGCTCCTTTCTAAGAGCTTATCCAAAAATAGCTGGATGGGTTGAATCAGCCAACCCAACCAGCTAATAACCAAACAACCCTAACAGCTTTTTTATAAAGTCAACAAGTTAAAATGAGTCAATCAGATTAAAAAGAGCTTATCAGCTCTTCACCAAACAAGGTCATCGTGTTCAGTCCTCCATTAATTCCAAAAGCTAAACTTACCTGTAAATATCTGACTGTCATGTACAGTGGCAAATCCACAATGCCCCCACTGCCCCTAAAAAATTTCCCCACTATCCTAAAAAAATTTCATGTAAAAAAATTATTATTTTAAGTTTTGCCCCCATTAAAAAAAATAAAAATTGCTTCTATTAAAATTTTGCCCCCACTCAAAAAAATTTCTGGATCCACCCCTAATCATGTAGATATAATCAAAGATTGAAAGGAGTCCAAACTCGGTGTGTTCGCTAAACAATTGAACAAGTCTTCCCAATCATATGAATTCTGTTTGTTTTGATTTGTTTGTCCTTTTCTCCTCCTCTTTTTTTTTTGAACGAATCTAAGGTTAGCAAAAGGGTTTAGATTCAGTTCGCTCTAAGTTAAGATGATAGGCATAATCAACTTAATCTTCAAACCACGTTTATGTAACACGTAGCATGAACTTTATTGTGTCTTGGATCGTTCATGAAACGAAATAAATGAAGGAGATGCAGAATACTTAATTTCAGTTTCATTTTAACTTCCGAGGTGATTTTCAAGGTCAAAATGAGCTCCAAAATACTTACAGGATGTTTGAAATGGTATGAATTGAATTCAATTCAAGCGTTTGGAAATAGAAAAAAGGGGATGGGTTCAATTCATACATGAATTGAACTCCATCATCTTTTATAAATTGAATTCACCTGAAAAAGCATCGGAATTAAATTACGAACTGAGACTTCAATTCTTCTTTTGAACGTTGAAATTATCCTTCCAATAATACCCATCTAACCCTACCATATATCTCTTCACCTTAAGCAGCTCCTCCTGCCAAGAAACGGAACAACAATACCTTCTCCACGAATCAACACCTCCCACCATATCCAGGTTTTTCCTTTTCCTTGTTCATGGGTGTCTTTTCCTTTTTCTTTTTTTTAATCTATGATCATCGTTCTCTTTTAGATCCATCGTTCGATTTAGCTTCTCCTTTCATTTTCTCATCTTGTCTACATTCTTTTGCATTTCTCAATTTTTTTTTGTATATATCTAGATTTTTTTGTTTGTTTGTTTTCGGCTACATTTTAAGTGAATCTTGATAGTGCCTTGTAGTT
>JAOTBA010000006.1:1764358-1776355 GCA_025629845.1 Erythroxylum squamatum
TTTATAAATTTAAAAAATATCCCGAAACGGGTACCGGTACCGACCGGTACCGGTACAGTTCCGTTCCAGAGCCCAATTCGGTACCAAGTCCGGTACGGTATTCAGAACTTTGATATCGAGTAATTCCCGAAAGACTGGTATTAAAATATTGTTCCTATAATTATAATATATAGCAAACCACTCTTTTTTATCAGATTTGACAAAAAGAAGTAAAAAAAAAAGCACATTTGCTATTACACAACTAAATGAAAGATTTGAGACATGAAATTCTATTATTAGATTAGGACAACACATTTCAATCAAAAGGCCACACTCCTAAGATCTCCATTAATGTCGTCTCTCGAGCGTCTGACGAAGTGACCATCACCCATCTGAACCACGGCGTCGTCGTTCACTCTTCCACCTGAACTCGTCCTACCCTTATAACGCATAGCCAGAACCAAATACACCACCAGATTAAGCACATTAATGACGGTCAGTATCCAGTAGAAGTAGTCAAGTCTGCTTCTGTTAAGAGTATTCCTCAACCAACCTTTCTCTAACCCACCAGTTGCTTTTTGAATAATCTTAACAATGGCAGTACTCAACCAACTTCCAATCCCAATCTCACTAAGAAACAGGGCACTGCTAATACTTCTTGTCCCATCAGTTGCTTCATCGTAAAAGAACTCCAACTGTCCTACGTAGGTGAAAACCTCTGCACTGCCCACAAGAAAAAACTGAGGAAATAACCAAAACACAGACATGTTTGCTTTGTCAGGATCGTCGAGTCGCTTCTTCTCTACCAAAGCAGCTGATGCCATAGCGAAGATGGAGATGAACAGACCAATCCCCATGCGTTGCAATGATGTTATTCCACGGCGTTGTCCGGTGCGTTTCCTGAGAATTGGTACGAGGAGCTTTTCGTAGATGGGCACAAGAATCAAGGCATTGATCGCCGAGAATATTGGAACAGACCCTGATGGGATCGTGAAGTTGGTACGACCGAGTTTACGGTCCATAATGGTGGCTTGTTGGATGAAGAATGTGGAAACCTGTGCAAAGGAGATCCCGAGAGCGATTGTTGATGCCCAAATTGGGAGAATCCTGATGAAGGATTTACATTCTTCTACTTGTGTCACTGTGCAGAGTTTCCATCGGTTCCTTGTGATGGTTTCTGAGTCTGTTACCACCGCTGCCTTGTCCAAGAACCTGAATACAATGAATCAGAAATCAATCTCACTTGTAAGAGTATAATGAACATTAAGCAAAGTCTAATGTTTATTAGTAAGGGTGGAAAACAACAATCACCTGTATTGAGAGGTATAAGGGAGTTTTCTAGCACCCTTGATGTCACTTTCTTCTGTGGTGACCTCAAAAAGCTCGTATTCACTTCTTAAACGAACCCCTCTCAGAAAATTCCTGACAGAAGCTACAAAAACCTGAACAAACCTGGTAAAAGGACTTCCCATGGGCTTTTGGAAACGATAAAAAGGTAAACCAGCTGCGAGGATGATGACGGAAAGAATCATAACACCAGTAGGTACTCCAAAACCCCATCCCCATCCTTTCTTTTCTTGGATATACACCATTAGTGTAATCCCAATAAGTGCACCCATGTTTATGGCAAAGAAGAACCAGTTGAAGAAAGCATATTTCTTTGGAAGCTCTTTTTGGTCTGCCTCGTCGAATTGGTCTGCTCCGAACGATGACACACACGGTTTGATGCCTCCGGTACCGAGTGCTATGAGGTACAGTGCACCGTAAAGGAATGCTGTTTGGTTGTCTGTTGCTTTATTAGTGCATAGTCTTGACCTGCATGGCGGTGGACGAAAGCTGTCTATTGAGGCAGACAGTGTCAACAAAACCAATCCCTGGCACATTTAAACATTGTGGTATAGTTAGTATTTATGTTTTCAGTACAATCAAACTAGAACTTACAACTTACATAGGATGGATGGGAGAGGCATTTATAGTAAAACAAGAAGGCTCAAGCCTAATTCTACCCGATCTAAACTAAACCTAAAACTATAAGTGTCGATTTGGTTAGAATTTAGGTTGTGTTCAAATCTAGAAAAGAATTATAAGTTTCAATTATGGAATCCTAACTCAACTTAAATTGGCTTGGAGCCTCAATTTCGGCCTAAGTCCGATTGGGGTAGTGTTTTTCGGATTAACCTAAAACTTGATCATAATCGTATTCGAACCTTTAAGTATAACAATAAGTTCCGATTGGAAAAGGATCGATAGTTTTGGGAAAGAATTAATGGGTAAGGAATAAAAAGTAAGTGGTTGGTTGTTAATTATTATTATAGGGGTAATAGTTTGATATCCCACTTTTGAGAAATCTTCCATATCCTCCATTTAGTATAGGAATGAAACTCAATCAATAACAGTGATTTCTTTTTTTAAAATATTTTTAATACTAATTAATTAAATACAATTAATTAATTAAAATATAATTAATTAAAATAATAATAATATTATTAATTAATTACATTATAATTAATTAAAATATAATTCATCCATTAATTAAAATATTGTAATTAATTAATTAATTAATTAAAATATTGTAATTAATTAATTAATTAAAATATAACTGTTCATTAATTAAAATATCGTAATTAATTAATTAATTAATTACAGTATAACTAATTAAAATATTATAATTAATTTAATTAAAATATTGTTATTAAGTAATTAATTAAAATATAATTAATTAAAATATTATTATTAATTAATTTTTGCAATATAATTAATTAAAATATAATTCATTCATTCATTAAAATATTAAAATTAAATTAATAAATTACAATATAATAAATTAAAATATTATTAATAATGAATTAATTACATTATAATTAATTAAAAGTACTTAGTTAATTAGTTTAAATATAATTCATTCATTAATTAAAATATTGTAATTAATTAATTACAATATTTTTTACAAATCAACTACTATCAATGGTAATGGTAATGGTAATCGTTCCTTTCTCTTAATCAACCATGCATCATAATTATAATCATAACATCCATTCTCGCTCTTCATTATATTCATTCTCATTTTTATTACCATTCCCACGTGCGAACCAATTAACCGCCCCTTAAACTTGACTTATTAACTTCAATCTGAATTAATCATATTTCAATCATCCTTGACCTTTTAAAATAATAATATTCGGTACATTGCCAACTCTAAAGATATAGGGTTTTCTGAACCTTACCACAGCATAAATGCAAGAGAAGATGATGATGGTTTTGAATCGTCCAAGATAAGCATCAGCGAGGAATGCTCCAAACAGTGTAAGAACATATGCAGCTCCAATCCAATCAGTTACATGAGTAGCAGCATCTGGAATTGCTTGATGCATTTCAACCACCAAATAGCTCACCATGTTCACTGCTATGGCAAAAAATGCCAACCTCTCTGCCACCTCATTCACTGCATCCCATTCATTAATCAAAAGCCTCTCAAGTCTCAATTTTAATACCACGATTTCAATAAAAATAGATGAAAAAAATATAAAATTATGTGATAGTAACCAATATTTTAAAGACAGAAAATTAAACTAGTAAAACAAGAGGTTTAAGATTTAAAAGTTCAACTAGTATTAAACTACTATAAAATCGAATAAAGATTGAATAAAATTAAAGAATTTAAAATAAGATTAAAAGATATTAGCCTTATTTATCGAAGAATTTAAAGTTTAATTTAAAAATGATATTATTAAATAAAAATTAATTTATTTATTTTAGTATCGATGAGTTTTTAAAAATAAAAGTTATGAAAATAAATCAAACCGAAAAGTTAAAAATCGACCAAAAAAATTAAACAGTTTAAAATTTTCAAGATTAAATCAATTGAATCGATTAAAAGTCGAGATTTTAATTATTTATAATAACGGCATTACAGAGAATTGAAGAGATTGTTCGTTTCAAATACCTATAATGAACGGAGAGGCTCTCCATCCTCCTGTAGACCGCTTATCAGCTATTCTGCCTCGAAAATCAACGGTACCATTTGTAACCAAATGGTTTGACAATCTTTCTTCCTGCATGATATTTTTCATTACACGTACGTTAAATAAACAAAACTTGAAAAGAGACATTGTTCCTGTAATTAAGGTTGAACCTGCTCGTTCTGTTCCAAGATTTTTCCAGGTGGTGGTTGAACAAGAGAACTCTCTGTCGATGGATCTTCTGCAGGTTCGATGAAACTCTCCATTGTCAGTAGTTTACAGGTTCCAATCTGTTTCAGAAGCAGAAACTCTCAAATTGTGTTAATGACATATACAAGAACAAGACGGCTTCTCTTGTAACTGAGGTCAACTCGTTTATGCTAGGTCCCTTTAATGCTTAATTGGCTATGGAAGAAGTGTACGTTAATCCATTATAAGTGGCCATTGCCGGCTCCAGTAAGAATATGTGAAGTGGTATTGGATTAGCTGTAAAGGTTCAAAGATGATTGAAGTATTGGTTGGCTAATCTATTATTATGTAATTTAAGAAAATTTAAAAAAGTTTTAATTTTTAAAGCTTTTAGTTTTTTTTTGTAATTTTTATTTTTTTAAATATGCAATATAAACATTAAATATGGACCAATTATATATTAATTACATAATAATTCAACTTAATTATTAAATTTAAGATTAACTAATTAAGCATTATTTATTATAAATATCTTAAATTATTGATTTAAATTAAGTTTAATCGGTTCAAGGTGAGATTACAAATTTAATTAGGTTATTATATCAATAACATTTAATTAATTTATGTATAATATTTATAGTTTTGTTGTTAATTTTAATCAAAAATTAAAAAATATCTTTCTAAAAATATCAAAAAAATTTAATTTTTTTTAAAGTACAAAAATAAAATATATTTCTTTTACACTGCTATTGATTTTGCATTTTGGTTGATCCACCATGGGATGCGACAATGGCCGTACCGTTCAAACTGCCGCCCGAGTTTTGTGTACAAAACGCTGACTGTCTTTGTAGACAAGTTTGTCTGGTTTGAGTGTCCGAACAACGTTTTCCAGGCAGGATCTGTTTGCGAAGATTCCTACGTTCCCTCTTATGTTCTGCCATTTGCCAACGTAAACTTAAGCTGGACTCGATCCTGAGCCCCCAGATGTTAAGGGCTTATCCCAATAGCAGTAACTCGAATTGGGCTACAATTTCCTTCACAATGCCAACGTAATAGGTACAAGTGTTCACATACTTTTCTTTATGTAAATCCAAATGGGCATGAACTGAGACTAGGGATTGCTGCGGCCGCCCTGAGCTCATGTCCAAAGTTAGGATTTGTAATTGGGCTTTGGCTCAATTAAAAATTTTCAAATCCCGTTTGCTTGACAAAGACGACATTAACTGCCCAAACTCCTTTTGCCTTTTACTGTCGAAGCTCAAGACAACAAGCTCAAAGATCAACAATCAATGTCAGAAACAAATTAAGTTTCGAAGTATAAAAATCTTTAAGATTCGCATAAAACGATGAATATTCGGCGGTGCCCAAGCAAACATGCATAAAAAAAGCTTCAACTTTTCTACTGAAACGAGTCTAGACTCTCCAGCAACGACATGAATTTTCATTTTTAAGGGAATGGCGACGAGGGGCTTTGATCTTAATATTGCTCTTGTTTTGGTTTTGATACTGAGTGTTTTGGAAGCCTCTAATGGTGGAAGAACAAGCAGCTATGTCAGGAACGATGACTTGTCCCGGGATATGCCACTGGACAGTGATGTGTTTAGGGTGCCTCCCGGTTATAATGCTCCTCAACAGGTGCGTTTTCTGTTTAAGATCAATCTCTCCCTTTTTGTGAGAAGAGCACTAGTTGATTGATAGTTAGCTGGTAATGTCGTAAACTGTTTGACATTTTGTCAGTTAGGGAAGAAAGAGTTGTCTTGTTGGATTGAGATGACTGTACTTGGTTTATCTAATTTATAACTGAAAATATTTAAGGTGCATATAACACAAGGAGATCACGAGGGAAAAGGGGTGATTGTCTCTTGGGTGACCCCAGATGAACCTGGTTCCAATTTAGTGCTTTACTGGGTTGAGAACAGTGAGCTCAAGAATCGGGCAGAAGGTATCCTTACAAAGTATAAGTATTTCAATTACACTTCTGGTTACATTCATCACTGCACAATTACAGATTTTGAGGTACGCGTTGTGTACTACTTGTCAGTAATTTCCCTTCATTAGCAGTCTCTGTCTCTGGTTCTTGTGAATCTGTGCATAAAGAGATCTTGTTTTGTCACTTGATTGAGTCCTGAATGCAGTTTGATACCAAGTATTACTACGAGGTTGGGATTGGAAACACGACTCGTCGATTTTGGTTTGTAACTCCTCCTAAACCTGGCCCAGATGTCCCTTACACTTTTGGCCTTATAGGTAGTTTGCATTGTTATTGTTGTTGTTTGATTGCGGGATGTTATCTTCATCTCACTCTATTTAGGATTTTGATCAGGGGATTTGGGACAAACCCATGATTCCAACAGGACGCTTACGCACTACGAGTCAAGTCCGGTGAAGGGACAGACATTGTTGTTTGTTGGGGATCTTTCTTATGCTGATGACTATCCATATCATGATAACAGAAGGTGGGATACATGGGGAAGGTTCATAGAGAGAAATGCTGCTTATCAACCTTGGATTTGGACCGCCGGGAATCATGAAATTGATTTTGCTCCTGATCTTGTACCATCTTCATATCCCGCCTCAGTTTTTCAGTGCCATTTTATTTTCTACTCTTGCCTGGTTAAAGTTCATGTTTCAGGGGAGCTTTGACTATGATTAGTATTTCTAAAATGATCGAATCTGTTCATGCTGTTACAGGGTGAACCTATACCATTTAAACCTTATATACACCGTTACCACGTCCCGTACCAGGCAGCTGATAGTACATCTCCATTGTGGTACTCAATCAAGAGAGCTTCAGCATACATCATTGTCATGTCTAGTTACTCTGGTTTTGGTAAGAGTTTTAACTTTGATCTCTGCAAGGTGCTTGTATGCTCTTAGTATATGGTTTCTGATCAAAAAAGTTGAGAGAACAAAGTCTGCACTGGATGGTCATTGACCTCTTTGACTGTACAAGATCAGCTTGAAAAATGATTGGAAGCATATGTGCATGGGGATTTTTCTTTGCAGGGAAATACACTCCTCAATATAAATGGCTAGAAAAGGAGCTGCTTAAGGTGAACAGGACAGAGACACCTTGGCTTATTGTTCTTATGCATTGTCCATTATATAGCAGTTACGTACATCATTATATGGAAGGGGAAACCATGAGAGTGATGTATGAGAAATGGTTTGTGGAAAACAAAGTTGATGTTGTCTTTTCCGGCCATGTCCATGCCTATGAACGATCGGTAAGTGCGGATTTCCTTTCCGACATCGTTAATTTCCCAGAAACCAATTCTGAGCGGACACCATTAAATGTTGTTTCATATCAGGAACGCATCTCAAATATAGCATACAACATTGTAAATGGATTGTGTACTCCCATAAGGGATCAACATGCCCCTGTCTATATAACCATTGGAGATGGAGGAAATCTTGAAGGATTGGTCACTGAGTACGTATTGTTTACGATATTGTGATTAACCTTCCTTACTGATCAAATGCTTCAAATTTATACCATGGTTTCTCTTATCTTGCAGAATGACACAGCCTCAACCAAGCTACTCAGCATATCGTGAAGCTAGCTTCGGCCATGGTTTTCTGGACATAAAGAATAGGACTCATGCTTATTTCAGTTGGAATCGTAATCAAGATGGGTATGCTGTAGAAGCTGATTCTGTATGGTTACTCAACAGGCATTGGAATTTCCTGGAAGAATTTGCATCGGATTCTGGTGATACTGCCACTTTCTGATAAGTTATCGGAACATGTAAATTTGCAGAAGTTATGTAGACTATCATCCAACATGTATTTTTGAAGTTTTTAATCAGGACTTCAAAATTTTAAAATTTTAATAACTTAATTTAAAACAATATCTTTATGTAAAAATTGAATAAAAAGGTACTGATTTTATAACGTTGTTGCTGTAAATTATTACAAGCTTTATAAACAGCTACAAAGAAACAGAACATGTCGTGTTCTATCAGAGATAGTCAAAGGTTTCTTCTTCTCTGTGTCGGAGTCTGCAACGCTTCCCAGCAAGTTCCGTCAATCAACTTGCTGGCAAAAATTCCGGGGTCTGCGGCCACTGGAAAATCTATCGACATTGCTGCTTCTGTCCAGATTGAATCGTCGAACAGTGGCAAGTCAACGTTCAAGTTCGACCAAAACCCGTCAAGAACCTCTGGTTTGTTCCCATTTTCCACCACCTCACCATTGGATTCAACGTTGTCGCTGGGAATATACACTACTCTCTCTTGATGACCTCCGATTATCGCACTCGATACTGTGGGACGTGCAAAACTGGGATCATCGTGAAGTGCTTGAGCTTGGTTTCCCGTTTGTGAATCTGCAGATGAGAACCGGTCGGTTGGGTACAACTCAGGCAAGTTGAGTTTTGCTTCGGACCCGTAGAGCTTACGAGCAGCAGAGTCATAGGTCATAGCAGCTTCGTGGGAGGTCTCGAAAGTGCCAAGCCAGAGACGAGCCCCTCGGTTTGGTTCTCTGATCTCGGCGACCCATTTACCCCAAGTTCGCTGACGAACACCTTTGTAAGTGCAGAGAACATTATCAGGACCACCCTTGCCTCGCATGCAACCTTTCCTGGACCTACCCTGTGCAGGCTTTTTGATCTGTTTTTTCCCTCCAAAGCCACTCATTACTGGTTTTAAGATATGATAAGCTCGTAGGGTTTGGTATTTGTTGAGGAAGGAAAGATAAAACGGCTGAAATGGAAGAAAGGGAACGTGTCTCTTACTTGGCTTTTAGCTGACACTTGGGAAGAAGAACCTGACCCAACGTGTCCACAGCAAAGCTGTGTGTTCTGTCATGAACAAAATGGCTGATATTTGTCCGTACAAAAGCTGATTTGGCAATTAAGAAGGATAAGAACACCGTGAGGATCCCAAGCACAAACTTCGAAGTTAAGCAATGACTACTTTAGTATCTTAAATTCATACGTGGGAGTGTTAGAACACGGAGCAGCTTAGACATCGGGAGTTGGAAATTCCTGCACTTGCACGGATCACCACTTGTCAATCTCTGTCGACACAGTAAATCAGCGGGCTTGCTGGGTCTCCATATGTTTAGATTCCGAGTACTTGGCATTTGATAAGGTTTCTATAAATAATATTGATAATTTATTATTTTTGAACTAACTTTTCATATAAATCTTTTTAATTTGTTGAAATTTTCATTTAAAATTAGTGAGCTTATTTCTTAATTGTTATCAAGTGATTTTTAACACATAAGAGTTGAATTTGAATAAAAAAGATGCAAAAAAAAAAGCAAAGACAATTTGAATTTCCAACTGACAGAAAAGTTTTGATTAAATATGGGCACGTGCAAGGAAAAGTTTATCACCAGAGTCTGATTTGAAAGGAGATTCGATAGACTTAGGATTCTAATTATTTTGGGAATTAAGTTGTTTTCTTTATGTGGGGATCTGCTGCCTGATTTTGTGAGAAAGTGCATCTTGTCAAATAATTTTAAAAAGGGAGGACGGCCACCTCTCTGACCTCTTATCGTTCACGTTCTTGTTTTCTTTTAGAGAGTTCATTTTTATTTTTATGGAAAAAAAGGTAGATATGGAGACCAGACGTTCTGCTATTCTTCTGTCAAGATTCGTCACTATTATAAGTAGCTAAATCCTTCTTCTTAGTTGAAGGAAACCAACGTTATCATCTAGTATGTGTGAGATTTTCTGAATAAAGTTTATTTCATTGACTAATATTAAATGTCTTTTGCATTACTTTTCTTTATTGAATTGATTGATCTCTAGGGTACGCAACTAGGAATTGACTGATTTAATTTACAGTCAGATTAGTAAGATTTGACGTTCAGTTTTGCTAATCAAAAGTGGCAAATATGATTACCATCTTTTACGTTAGGGATTGGAAATTCTAAGAAAGATATTTATCTAGATTAAATACGTATCGTATGTGTATTGTCTTACTCGTTGATTCTTTTAGTTCTTAAAGCTATTAATTCATTAAACTTAAGATCGTATCTAAGTTGTTGGTTAATAAGAGTGATTATAATACATATTTCTATTCATTTAATCCCAAGAGAGAACACCATTCAATGGATATTTATTAATGGATTTAATTTAAATTTATATCAATGATCCATACTAGTTTGATAACGTAGGTAACTTGAAACCAATGTTTGTTCATTAATTTTCTAGATTTGATTATCTTGTTTATTTCTAATTTTTTTCAATTTTAATTCCTTAGAATCACATTATTTTACCCCCCCCCCCCCCAATTTGTTTTAGTTTTCACTCATGAAACACTTACCAATAGATTCCTCGTGGGAACGATCTCAACTCTTTACTAACTATATACGTTATTATTAGAGTTGGTATTAATTTGATTGCAGGCGACAACATTACCAAATTTTGGCGTGATTGCTAGGGAACTCTTGACGGTATATATATGTTACATGAGTAGACAAAACAATATTGTTTCTATTTAATTCAGAGATAGAAAAGACAACAAAGAAGTTATGGAAGCAGACAAAACAGAGATAACAAGCGCAGAAGAAAGAAAAGATGACTGCAAATCATACCATTCGTTAATTAGCTGCCCCTATGAATGCTCAACAACCTCATTGTATCAATTTTCCAAATTTGGAGGATAACAATACCTTTGAATTGAAGTTGGGGTTGATTCACTTATTGCCAATTCTTTTAGGTCTATCGAGAGAGGATCCCTATAAGCATTTGAAGGAATTTGATGTTGTTTGTATGGGCATGAAGCCTATGAATGTGACTGAGGAGCAAATAAAATTTAGAGTCTTTCCATTTTGTCTCAAAGATGATGCTCAAGATTGTTTATATTTCCGCCCTAGTGAAAATTTGCAGACATGAGCTGAAATGAAGAGACTATTCTTTGAAAAATATTTTCCAGTGTCAAGCGCTGCCAATATTAGAAAAGAAATTTGTGACATCCGACAACACATAGGTGAGACACTATATGAATATTGGGAAAGATTTAAGAAGTTGCGTGCGAGCTGCCCCCATCACTAAATAAACGATCAACTATTGATTCAATACTTTTATGAAGGTCTTTTGTTGACAGACAAGGTTATGATCGAAGCTGCAAGTGGTGGAGCTTTGGTTGACAAAACACCGGCAGCCGTAAGAGATTGATAGCGAACATGGCTTCCAATACACAACAATTTGGGATACGTTTTGGCCATAGTTCAAAACAAATGAATGAGGTGAATGTGTCAACGTTGAAGAAGAGATTAGACAATTTTACAACTTTGAAGCGGCAACTCACAGTCATAAAGAAAGAAGAAGCAAAGGCGTGTGGAATATGTTTAATGTTGGGACACTCTAATGATGCATGCCTGATTTTGCAAGAGGAAAAGGCATAATAAGTCAATGCCAAGGGAGAATTTGTGGGCAAACTCAAAGGAAATATGGTCCATTCTCAAACACCTATAATCCGAGTTGGCGTGACCATCCAAATCTGCATTAGAGGAACTCTCAAGGACAATAAGCTACTTCAAATTTCTAACAATATAGGCAACCCTATGTTCCTAGACAACATCAACAAATGACACCCAATTCAGAAGGTAAGTCCTCTTTAGAAGATATAGTTAAATCTTTGGCCATTAACACCATGACATTTTGATCGCAGCTTTGTTGTTTCGATCTAAAGATCGATCCCTTAGAAATCGAGTCAAAAATAATTAATTCCAAAGATTGCAGTATAGGGTGCAACCTCGGGTCGTCTCACTTAATCGGAACCGACGAAAAAGGTTTAAGCTAGCCTATTAGTCAAAAATGCAATTCAAGTTGATAAAAAGGGGGGTTTTGGGATCATTGATCAAAATTGAGGGAATTAAACTAAAATTAAAGAGAATTGTATAAAAAGTATATTTT
>JAOTBA010000006.1:1787551-1799274 GCA_025629845.1 Erythroxylum squamatum
GAGGGAGCGGCGGCGATCTGAGAGGGAGAGAAGACGAAGAGAGGTGAGGCAGTGAGAGTGAGAGGGAGACCGAAGTCGGGGAGGGGGGTGATTTTTAGGGTTTTATTTTCGATTTTTGCAAAACAGTCCCTCCCCCTTTTTTTTTGCGGAATGGTCCCTAGTTTCGCCGGTACTAATGGTTTCGGCCGGTACCGACCGGAATTTATTCCCGGTACAATTTCAACCCGTACCGGTTCTAGATTTCGACCGGTACGGTACGGAATTCGGAACAATACTTTTAACATTAAGCTAACAAATATATTTGAGACTTGTCATTTCATTCGAATGGGACTGATTTTAATACATGTAGGCTTAATAATAAACCAAACCGAACTGCATCAAGTTAGGACACGATCGAATCATCACATTTTAATATAATTCATTAAAACGTCGTTTTAATGTTGTTTTAGCGAAACCGTTAAAGTCGTGTTTAGGGTTGACCCTTCAACCTCAAATTCACTCAAAGTTAGATCAACCCCTGATGATTAAACTGATTGCCTGTTTAGAAGGGCTTTTATGAGATTAATACGTATTTTTTAGCACAAAAGTCCTTTTTTTTTTAATAAATGTTTGATTGTAAAATAAAAAAATAATTTTTTAATAGATATAACTTTTTTAACAGTCAAAATTTAATTTTTTAATAAGCTTAAATTAGGAGTTTCTCAAAAAAAAGCTCTCAAATACTTTTTCAAGTAAAATTTTCAGATTTATTAATGAGTCTATTTTTTAGTCCCTTTTGTCCTTATGTTTTGCACACATTCTCACAATACCCATAAACTTATATTCTCGTTTATTATGTATTTAATTATTTACTCAATTTGAATATTTATTTTGAGATTTATATAATATTATTTGACTTTTTTATATGTTTTAATATTTATTTTTGATATTAGTTTAATCATGTTATACTCCATATAAAAAATTTGGTTAGATATATTTTTATATATGTTTCGTATGATTTAAAATTATATAATAATTAATATATTGTTCTTTGCTTATTGTTTAATATATTTTAAATAATATTTATATGCATAAATAATTTTTGTTACAAAATAAAATATAGTTAAAATTAAAAGTACTTTTTATTTTTATGTTACCAAACAGTCTTTTTATTTTTATGTTACCAAACAGTCTACTGTATGAAGCTCTTTCAAAAAATCTCTTTTTTAAATAACAACCAAACAGTCAACTGACTTCTTAGAAAAAGTCTTTTTAAAAAAGATCTACAGAAAAAACTCTACTGACAAAAATTCTACTGATATAAGCCCAACCAAACAGAGGCTTAATCCCTATGCACGACGCATGGATGAATTAAGTCGTAAGCATTACATTTTTTTATATCAATAAAAGACAATATAAAACCATCTCTCTATCACTTAATGCAGGAAGAACCATTGATATAGAACTGCTTGATCCGCAGCTTCTAGGCATTGATGCTATCATCGACCCATGACCAAACCGTATGTCAAAATCATATGGCAGCGACAAGAAACGAAGTGCAGGCCATGATTTTTAGAACAGTTAAATTATCTAGCTTTTCAGAAAATTTTTCAGAGAGAACTGTGGAAGCCCGTCCTAAGCAATTGCCGATAAGAAGGGTTAAACATCAAAAAAAAGAACAGCAAAAAAATCTGCATGACATAATCACAACTCCAGTACTATCTAGAGATGCATACCCTGTTTGTTCTACATAAGGAAAACATAAACACCACAACAAGCAAAAGAAATGGAAATAAGAGTATAACCAACTTGTACAGGAAGGAATAGAGGTTGAGACGAAGCTAAACGAAGAACATACAGGAATCAGAAATATGAGATATCATTCTTGGCCCCTAAAGCTTTGATAAAGAAAAACAAAGAGACGATCCTTTACCTTGCCATGATCTTCATTTAGACATTGTCTGACTAAAGTTGTCTGCTGTATCAACCTCTCCATTGCTGTATAGCTTGGCAGGTTTTCATAAGCTGATATCATCCATAGCCAGTGAATATGAGCAGTGATTTATGAAAGAACATATATTTGTACAACATCTAGAAAAACAAATATGACACATTGAAGAATTAACTGAGGAAACAAACCAAGGATTGCTCGGTTCAGATTGTCAACAACTTGCTTGCGGTACTCCAAGCTGACAAGATGAAACGTTGGGGACTTTTCTGGTTGATCATAAGCAAGCAGAGCTAAGAAATCCTAGAATAAGATCAGACCATTTTTCATTATTTGATAATGATCTGGATTAAGTGAGCTATACACATGTGAAATAATTGGCCCCATGAAAGAACATACTCCAAGCTTTGCAACATATCTCTGATCCTTCTCAAATGGAGTCAATTTGGTTTGAGCGAATTCTAAGGCTTCTTTGCTGCAGTTAAAGAAGGAATTTAAACAAAGAATGTGGTAAACTCAAACATAATGAAAATATTGACCGCCTAAATGAAGAATACTCACACGTTCCTAGTGCAGACAAGCTCAACAAAATGAAGGCTCAAGAGATCAAAATAAAGATCCTGGTTATTCTCAAACAGGTTCCAAGCGATTTGCTCTGTTAGTTCAATGGCCTTTAAAGCATTCCCCCGTAGTGCATAATGAACAATATCTAAGCACAAAATAAATGGTATCAGCAAATCTATCAGAAAAGGAATGCAAAAACATTCAGACCAAATATGAAAGAATTATTAGTTAACTGCTCTAATTTAATACTACATATTCGCAATAAAACAGAAACAGAATCAGAATCGTCACTTTATTGCGAAGTATGTTTATAATTCACTCGGCCATAAAGTCTAACAACAAGAATGCTAGGCATATTCTTTGTCATAAGTCATGTTCTAATCTCACAGAAGCACCCGTATGTCGACAAATCTGTACACCTCTAAAGAATGCAGAAAATAAATGGTATCAGCAAATCTTTCAGAAAAGGAATGTAGAAACATTCAGATCAAATAAGAAAGAATTATTAGTGAACTGCTCTAATTTAATACTACATATTCACAATTAAACAGAAACAGAATCAGAATCGTCACTTTGTTGCGAAGTATGTTTATAATTCACTCAGCCGTAAAGTTTAACAACAAGAATGCTAGGCATGTTCTTTGTCATAAGTCATGTTCTAATCTCACAGAAGCACTCCTATGTTGACAAATCTGTACACCTCTAAAGAAAAGGAAACTATAATTAAGAACAGAGATACTACTTTTACCTAGTAATCACAAAGAGACACTATTGTTCGTCAACTGAAAAGTCATGAAAAGCTAAGAATTGAAACCATAAGTTTCACATACTTTTTCTTTTGTCCATTTCTTCAAGGTTTTGTTCAGGCTGCTTCATTCCAGTACAAGCAACAAATGATTCCACAGTTTCTTTACAACAATTATGCACTAGATATGATAGAACAATATTGTGGATGTCATTCTCTTTAATGTCCTGTAACCAAACATGAACATTACACACGTTTCGTATAGAAATTATTACAAGAACATAACATAAAAGTCTATGTCATATATGAAACATTTGGTTAGAGAACATAGACACTGGAGTGAGGTAAGGAACACTTGAATCCCGCATTTAGAAACAGCAAAAGGGGTGATTTCATTAGTAGAAAAAGTTGATCTTTCCAATTTTTTAAGGAACGAAAGGTAAATTGCTGAGCAATGGGTAAATTAAACCCATAGAAAAGAACAATGGCTATTTCATAATAAGCTCAAAACTTGAATACCCAAGTCATTGCTTGAAATTGAACCCATAACAGAAACCATAAAAACAGAACTTCAAGGGCCAGTAGTTTTAGGTCAGAGTTTTGACGATTAATAAATAAAATATCAAAAGGTCAATGTAAACACCGGACGAACAGAAATCATAATCGTCCAGGTATAAACATCACAATAATTATGGAGTTACACGTACAGATTACACAACAACAAGACCAAATACACACTCCATCAACAAAGTCTCAACCTTTCAGTACCAGGAACGATACAGTTGAAGAATTTTCTGACAGAAATCATTGGACACCAAACAAGAGAAAAAGCAAAATGGATATTTGTATTCTGAGCACTCACAACTTGTTCGTAGAGACGAGGATCAACGTCCATGGTATAAGTCGATGTAATCGAGATTAAAGTGAGGAAAATTCAGGAAAAGGATTGGATTTGGATAAACTTTTCTGGGTTTGAAGCTTTAGAGTTTATAGGTGAGCGTGGACTCTAGAGAGGGAAAAGACGCAGAACGAATCCGTGGCTTTCGAGTGCGTTTGCGTTACTCCTTTACTTTTATACTATGTCACAATTCTAAAATGTAACGTTTCATTAAATCTCACAGATTCACCTAAATGTGTGTAACAGAATAAGTGAGGTAGATTGAAACACTTAAATAAAATACCTTTGAAATCATCTATTCTATTTTTGCTCACCTTGCTGTGCTCTAACTTATCTTATTTACATATTTATGTAGATATCGTCGTCTAAACATATAAATAAAATTAGTTGAAATAGAATAAGAATAGCAAAAATAAAACAGATGATCTGATCCCACAAAAATAAGATACTCCGATCTAAGGTTTTAAAATTTAGACCGGTTCGTCCGATTCGACCGAAAAAATTTAAACCAATTAGTGGTCCGGTACTATTTCACTTAATAACCTCTATGTAAAAACTTACCGGTTTAAATATTTTTCAGTCGAACCTGACGGTCTAATCTGGTTCCGGTTCGACCGACTTTTAAAACCTTGTTTCATAGTTGAGCGACTTCTCTCCCACCCAACGTGTAGAGCTTCTTGATAGGACGCACTTTTCCGGATCTAGCACTTTGGGTTTTCAACTCACGAGTTCTTTCACCCACGTTAAGACTTTTGTGGTTTAAGTAAATCAATATTTTTAATTTTAAAATTTTAAAATAATTTCTTATAATTTTTAATTTTCTAAAGATTTCATTCTCTTAAATTTCCATTAAAATATAACAGTAAAAAATATATGGCATGAACATTATACATAGATTAATTAAATATTACTAATATAACAATTCAATTCAATTATTAAACCTGACTCAATTAATTAAACTAAATTATTATTTATTATAATTATCTTAAATTATAAATTTATATCGACTTTAATTAATTCGAGTTATATTTAAGAACTGAATTAGGTTTTAATATTAGTAGCATTTAATTGATTTAGGTGTGAGGCTTATGCCAAATGTATTTTACGTTATTTTTAACAAAAGTTTTTCTAAAAAATTAAAAAGTACAAAAAAATCAATAATTCCGAAAATTACAAATTTTTTTAAGTTAAATCATATAAGCCCTTATCTTTTACTCTTATATATATTTATGGTAAAATGTCGAAATTACTGAATGTCTATAAATAATTTATAAATTAAATAATGATATTAATTTAAGTAACCCTTCCACAAAGTTTTAGAAATAATTTTAATATACGAATCAGACGTAACTTCGAAGAGGTGAAATACAATTTTTTATTTTTATTGTTATTTTAATATTTATATTAGACTCATATTTATTTATTACTAATTCATTATATAATAATAGACACTGATAGATTTTTATTTCAATAAAATATTTTATTTTTACTTATTCTTATAAGTTTTACTTCTTATTTATTATATGTCAATTTTATATCGGTTCATTACTGGTCGAGCATCTAAACTTTAAACTTTTCTTTCAACCAATTTATTGTCCAGTTCGATTTTTAAAACATTGTTCCGACCTGATTAAGAAGGTAATACGTCAGCCTTTTCTTTCTATACAAAGAAGCTATTTTTGTTACTTTAGAATGTTTAATCATCTAGTATATTTTCAATTAGTATCTAAATTTTTAAATTTTAAATTAAATTAATAATCTTTTATGACCCTAACGATCCAATTTAAAATGTTAATTATTTTAATATTTTACTAATTTAATTAACATATTTTCTAATTAAAGAAATATAAATATTAAGTTAAAAATTTACTTATCAACTAATCATCTATAACAACTACAATATATAACCCAATGTGCCGAAAGAAGCTGTAAGTTAGATGTTTTAGTTTATGTAAATGATTGATTGGAATTTAACGTATTATAAAGACACTTACATTTTATGGACAAAAAAGATAAAATAATAACATGACTAATCGTTTTGAATTGAATTATTAAAATTATATAAAAATTGGTTACTTAATTATAAATTTAGAAATTTTAAGCACTAAATTGAAAAAATCTTAAAAATTTAATCACTTCAAAATATGTTTTTCTTATAATTTATAATAATGAAATTATAAGCTTATAAATATCCGTAATTAGTAGATAATAATATTGTTTAACAAATTTATAATTAAATTATTGAATTCTCTAAAGAATAGTATCCACTTTCATGGTAACTTTTAGAATGAATTTAATCTGGTTTTAAAAAATTTTCCTAAATTGGATGCTCAAAAAAAACTCATTACTTAATGGTCATTCCAAAATTTTCTCTTTTTTATTTTATATTTTAAAATTACGTTTTTTCTCAATTACTTGAAATGTTTAATGTTGTCGTCTCAATTTAATTATTTAAAGTAGTGTCTTTTAAATATTTAAGAAATTCAAAATTAAAACGTCAATATTTTTATTTTGATTGAGAACGGGCCGAAGCCAAATAAGAAAACTACATATGAGTCACTCTAGGGGGAGAAACTCCCACTAGGTCAGCAAATAGCAAAGGAGCAATGCTAATAACAGGGTCAGGAAATCAGTGTACTCCTAACGATAATCCATAGCTATAATTGGCAAGCCAATCCGTACATCGATTCCCTTCACGATAGATATGACGCACCCGCACCTCCCAATTTCTAGAAAGTAAGTCCCTGATAACACGAATGATAGTGTTGTGCACCGCGCTGGTCCCAGAAGTAATCAGTGAAACAACCACTGCGGAATCAATAGATAAATCAATCCGGGAATAACCAAACCACCAAGCAAGTTGAAGCCCGTAATAAACAGCCCATAATTCAGCTTGCCACGCCGCACAAAAGCCCACATTTGCACCGAAACTCACTAGCCACCGGCCACCGTCATCGCGTATCAGGCCACCAGCAGTAGCTGGGCCAGGGTTACCGTTGGATGATCCATCCGTAGCCAAACTAACCCATCCTTCCCGGGGTCTTTGCCAACTAACCTCTACCACATGATTACCTGGAGCAGAAAAGGGGGGGCAACAATACCGTATATGCGATGAACTAGGCTAACCTCCTGGACATAGGAGAATATTTCCTGAGGATGATGTAACATGGCGTGAGTGGGAGTAAAACATCGCTCGTTACGCCATGCCCAGAGCTTCTAAAGAACCACACCGAAAAGTAGGGGCCATGGACGCGCACCTTGAAAGCCATAATCGTTAGCCAAATTACTCGCCAGCCAAGTAGGAAAATTACTGCCGTAGAAAGTGGTCCGCCGCCGGCCCTCGATCAGAGAATTCCACACCCGACGAGCTCGCCAACAGTCCCGGAAGACATGAGTCAGAGATTCCACATGGGTCAGGCACTTAGAGCAAATAGGAGAGTCCGTCAAGGAAAACTGAAATCGTCGTACGTTAGTTAAGAGCCATGCTTTCGCAATTAACCATAGGTGGGTTCGGAGGCGGAAGGGGCCCTGCCACTCCCAAATCAACTTCCAAATCCGCTCCCCAGGCGACCACATATGTTGTTGAAGAAGACGATAAGCAGACCGGGTAGAAAAGTAGCCAATGGGTTCCAAAGACCAACAGATACCGTCAGCCTCTTGCGTGTGGTGAGGCGGGAAAGTGGCAGCGATTTTTAATAGGATGGCAGGCAGTAGATACAGACAAAGCACGTCCCAGGACCAGCCCCCACTATCATCAATGTACTCGCAAACCTTCTTCTCCAGGTGCGCCTCAGGAAGCGTCACGAGTAGATGGGAGAGTAAGGGACCAGTGACGCCCGGCACCCACACATCCGTCCAAAAACGGACAAGCCGTCCATTACCCACAGACCAGGCCATACCCGCCCGCAGTTGAGGAAAATAGGACTAGATACTACGCCAGAGCGGAGACGAAGCAGGTTTAGCAACCAAGCCGGAGAGAGGGGCGTTGCCCAATGTGTATTTAGCGATAAGAACCTGGTTACATAGCTTGCCTGGCTCCGTAACAAGAGACTAGCCCAGTTTCATGTGATAGGCAGTGTTCATCGCCGCCATATTTTTCAAACCAAGCCCCCCGAAAGGGCGAGGACAACACACCTGGTTCCAAGAGACTAAGTGCATTTTGCGCTTATCCCTTGTAGAACCCCAGAGAAACCGATTACAGCAACTATCAATCTCCGAAACCAGCCCTTTTGGGAGTTTGGCGGTCTGCATGGTGTAGAGTGGAAGAGCACCCAGTACCGACTAGCAGAGAGTCATTCGACCAGCCAAAGATAAGCCTTCAGCCTTCCAACCAGAGAGCCGAGCTTGAACCTTCTGCAGAATATGAGAGTAGGTAGCTTTGGAAATCCGTTTATGGAGGAGAGGAACCCCCAAGTACATGCCAAGGTCCTGCGTGGGAACAAACCCCGACAACCGAGCTATATGACTGCACACAGATGGGGGCACATTGGGAGAAAAGAAGATTTTTATTTTATGAACACTCAAGCGCTACCCTAAGGCAGAACAGAAAAGCTCCATGCAGTCCAGTATTTCCCTCATTTGTTTTTCGGATGCCTCGCCAAACAGAATCATATCATCAGCAAAACAGAGGCGAGAAATCTGGGGACCCGTTCTACCAACCCGAAAGGGTTGCCACCAACCAGCACCCACCCTAGCCTCAATTAATTGAGAAAGCCATTCCAGGCATAAAACGAAGATATAAGGGGACAAGGGGTCGCCCTGTCTGATTCCACTACTAGGGCGGAACTCCGGGGAAGGCTGACCATTCCATAGAATCTGCATCTTCGCCGATTGAATACAACTCATAATTAAGGTGATCATAGGTAGGGGAAACCCATCATCATGAAGTGTATCCCGAATGAAACTCCAGCTTAAGCGATCATAGGCCTTTTCAAGATCTACCTTGATAGCCATATATCCCCGTTTACCTCGCAATCGGCGCATGGAATGAACAAGTTCTTGCGCGACAATAATATTATCGGAGATTTGTCTTCCGAGAACGAAACTACTCTAAAATGGACTGATAAGGGTGGGAAGGCTTGCTTTCAAACGGTGAACAATGATTTTCGTGATTAACTTGTAACTCACATTGTACAAACTGATAGGCCTGTACTGGGAAACCTGGTCGGGATTGTCAACTTTCGGGATCAAGGTGATATAAGTTCCATTAAACTCCTGAATAAGAGTAGGATCAGCAAAAGCCCTCCTGACCAGATTGATCACACTAGGACTGACGAGATTCCAATGGGCTTGATAAAAGTGGGCGTGAAACCCGTCCGGTCCCGGAGCCTTATGTGCACCCATCTGGAACAGGGCGCGAGTAATTTCAGTAGGCTCCACTTCCTCGCACATAGCACCCCAAGTGGTCTGCGGAACGTGCGGAAAACAACCACTGAGAATAAAGGCAGGACGAGTCGCCACATCTTCAACAAAGAGAGATTGATAAAATTCCACTACACTCTGCTGTAACGCTGAAGGCTCCACAATCCAACAGCCAGTGGAGTCGCGAAGAGCCTCAATCCGATTACGCTTACGACGGATCATCGTAGAGGCATGGAGAAAACGAGTGTTACGGTCACCCAAATAGATCCAGTCAGTCTGCCTGAAGCTGGCGTTCAAGTCTCAATAAGAACTCGTTACTTCTCTCCATGAGAGCACGTTGGACGCCACCAAGTCGTGCCAAAATGCGTTGCTTCCGGCGAATAATATGGCCAAAAACGTCTTTATTCCAGGCCATTAGAGACGTTTGCCAACGGAACAACATATGAGGTAAGAACTCTGAATTATCCCAGTGAGTAGAAAGGAGAGTCTGAAAATCCGGATGAGTTGTCCAGGCCAGCTCAAACCTGAATGGTCGCGGGCCACCCAGCGGGATCGGTGGGTTTTCGATGCTGACAAGGATAAGGTGGTGGTCAGATCTTAGTCGGGGTAGATGATGGACAGAAGTCGAGGGGAAGGCGGAAAACCAATCCAGATTGCCAAACGCTCGATCTAACCGTTCGAAAACCCTACCATACCGGTGACTATCATGTCCCCGCTAAGTATATTTGGGTCCACATAAACCAATGTCCACTAGGTTACAAGAAGTGACCCACTGTTGAAATCTCTTACACCTGCTGAAGTCAAAGGGGGCGCCTCCCCATTTTTCCCCCGGACCCAACATCTCATTGAAATCCCCCGCGAGAAGCCAAGGGCCAGAGATCAACCCTGCAAAATCCGATAGTAGGCAAAATAACTCAGACTTAAGAGCTGAATTAGGGTGGATATAGACAAACGTACAAAACCAAGTAGATCCATCCCGGCGAGAGACTTTGGTATGGATGTATCCACAACCACTCTGGACCACCGTAACCAGATCCTGGGAAGTCTTCCATAACAACCATAATCCGCCAGAAAATCCTTGTGCATCCACCCGATGTATATTGGAAAACCCCAGCATCCGAGAAACCCGGGAAGCCTGAGATCCACTAATTTTCGGTTCAGCGAGGAAGACAACATCGACCTTATTAATACAGACAAGGTCCTTCAAAATAGCTCGAAATTCTAATAAGGCGGCACCCCAACAGTTACAGAGCATCAGAGGTCGCTTCAGACATCAAACCAGACGAGTCAGGGGGTTGTGGTGGCACCAGAAGGTTGGGGTGGAGGGGATGAACAGTAGTGTCCATAGGAACAGGAAGCTTCGAAGCCGGTGACTGGTCATCCACTTGCATGGCCTGGGCACCAGGAACAGACAGCCCAGCAGTGGCCCTGGGCGACAGAGGGGAGGGGGCAGTCGGCACCCGGACGTGAGAAACTCGTTGCATGGTTTGCATGCATGGAACAGAAGACGAGGTCCGCAGACCAGGGTGACCAGGCTCAGTAATGGGGTGCGAGGGCACGTCATGAGAAGGCCCCACTAGGCCCAGCACAGAAGGTATGGGAGTGAGCGGTGGGCGGGGGACCACTGGGCTAGTCAGGGCCTTCCGACTGTTGGGTGGAAAAGAGTGGACGCCGCTGCGTCCTCCCCTCGAAATGCGGTGGGCAGGGTGTTGAAGTGAGGGGTGTTCTCGAGCCGGTGAATCCGCAGCAAAGGGGGGGGGAGTCTGAAACTAGTGCAGTCGCCGACAGTAGGCTGAAGCGGGAACCCAGTAATGCCTTGTCCTTTTCAACAGGTTCTATCTTATCACCAGCCTCCACAACAGCAGTGTGATCATGAGCTGGGCCACCTCGAGGGGAGGACTTACCTCGATTTGCAGGAGGGCAGGAACGGCCATGCCTGGGCTTCTGTACCAGCATCCAAGAGCCATAACTCTCAACAATTTCAGGGCGTATTACGGGGGTCACCGGCGGTGGTGGAGCCGCCATTGGGGCAGGAGGCGGTGCGACAGTGGCCTCCTAGTCGGCCATCACCTGCGGAGCATCCGGACAAGCTTCCCTACGATGACCGTAGGTGCCACACCCAAAGCATACAAGGTGTAAATGTAACATCCCACCCCCGACAGGAAGGGTAAAATAGTAATTTAGCAAAGGATGAGAGTGATTGGGATTAATTAGAATTGTTCGTGCAT
>JAOTBA010000006.1:1799374-1818322 GCA_025629845.1 Erythroxylum squamatum
TGAGCTAATAAAATTTCAACTCAGGGTTTTTTTTGCTAATTTTTATATGTCAGGGTTTTTTTAGCAACTTTTGCATAACACAGGGTTATTAACGCAATAAATTCGATAAGGAAGGCCAACCAATTTACTACGATAAGAACATAAATATTTTATCCTTTTTAAATAAATATTATTTACAATACCGAAAGTCTTAGAACTTCTTTTTATGTCAATGGCATTATTATGAATAGCACAATATTAAACATATCCTTAACAAGTAAAATATTAGTTATGTTGCCAAAAGTTGAGATCAAATCTTATGTGTCAATTATGTTCCTGATGATTTTACCCAAAAAAAAAAATGTGGATAGGATCGTCTAGAATAGAGTTGACACAAAATTATGGGCACAAAAGATCTTGTCCTTTAAAAGTTACGAAAACTCAATATCGACGATGCAATTATGAATAATGCTTTATCATTCCTTTATATTTAGGGATAATTAAAATAGTCCGACCTGATCTGATTTAGATCAACTTAAAATTAACAGACTCAACCTAAATTAACTAAAGTTTAGGTTGAATTCAATTTTTTTAAAAAAATAAGATATGGGTTATATTCTAATTAGGACTATCCGATTCAGCCTAAGTTAAAACTTGAAAATTTTACTTAAAATATTGTTAATTTAAATTTAAAATTTAAAAAATAAATGTAATCAAACATACTACTCAAATTCAGTCGGACTCGAACTAGATTTTACTTCAAGTCGGACCCCTCAACTTAGCCTAGTCCATTGTCAACTCTATATCTATTTTCATTTTATGTCAAATTGATGTTTTATTAGAAGTAAATTTTCAATCATTTGTTTAAATTTCTTTAAGAGAAGCTAATAATTAGCTTTTTAGATTAATTTTGAGGTTATTAACTTTATTCTAAAGTGAAAGAACAAATTTTCTTATGATATATAATTGCCATTGAAAATTATTTTAAAAGTACTTTATATTATAAAAGTATTAATAGAAAACTTTGTGACATAATTCTTTATTAAAATCAAGTTATAACAAACAAAATAAATATTTGATAATCAGTCAAACAATAATTAATAACTTATATTCAAATAAAAATTTTAAAAACAAAAAATCATTATTTTTAATAATATAAGATATTTTAAACAAATTAAAATAATGAAATAAAATTTCAAAAAATATCCATGTTTTCTTGTCCTTCAAGATATCTCAATAATATTACTTTAATATAATAAGTAAATACAGAAGTGTCTTTCACACATTGAATGCGATGCGTGGATCATACGCGGACTATACCAACCAATCAACGGCTCCTCTGTCCCCTCTTCTCTTCTCACAGTTCACACTGGTAAGTTCCAGAATAAATTATTCTGACGTATAGGAGCGCGTCACGCATTCTCCCAAAGCGGGTAATCGCGTCCATAAACATTTCAATGGCATATCTGTAATTAATCTCGAAACGCAGAACATCAAATGGCTCTATATATGTATAGCCGACTCCGATGAAAGGCTACCAAATACCAATCTATATTGTATAGAGCGTTGCACCAAATTTTAGAATCGTTCAAAAGCTTCGTTTTTGCTTGAAAATGGCGGAAGAAGGACAGGTCTTTGCCATCCACACCATTGAGGCCTGGAAGGAGATACTCGAGAAGGGAAATGAATCCAAGAAGCTGGTATTTCTTCTTTCTGGTTGATCTCTGTAATTAGATGTATTATTTGCCATTGAATTTGGGTCTAAACTAATGTAGATGTGATCGTTTTATTAGAGACGTGTAGATGTGAAAAGAGTTTTCTTAGATATCTATTTCGTGTCCATATCAATGCTTTCTAAACTGTGTTTTCTGTAGCAAGTACAGATACCAAAATGAGCCTGGCATAATTCAGAACGACTAGACTTCGGATTAGGTTCTAGTTTGAATAGCCGATCAATAATTCACTTTAAAACAAAATCATTTTGAATGATTTGATCAGTCGACCTAGGCCGTGCTTTAAGTCGTGCCAGTTGCCATGCTTAATAGCAGGTTGGATTAGTTAACTCCATATGTCTTCTTGATCCGATAAGCCTTCTATATTTGGAATATGGAACTTAGATGATTTTGTATATCAAATAGTTGTACCTAGAGAAAGTATACTATATATAAGAAGATGAACTAATAAGTCTGCTTGTAAAAGATCTGCTAAGTTCCCTCTCACCTGTTTAAGATAACTGGTAATTGGACTTGGTTCGAGTTGATTGGTTTCGGACTATGTTCAGACTTAGAGGTGACCTACCGGTTCAAACAAAATACTAAAAAAATGGTTAATCCAGGCCTGAGCCATTGGCGATCCGGCTCTGCCTGACCCATTTGCCATCTATATTGTTAATGTACGCTGTTAGTCTCGATTTTGATATACAGAACTAATAAAATTAAGATCACAGATCGTGGTGGACTTTACTGCTTCATGGTGTGGGCCATGCCGTGTCATTGCTCCAATTTTCTCGGAATTGGCCAAGAAGATTACGAATGCCACATTCGTTAAGGTCGATGTGGATGAACTGGCGGTAATAAATCTGTGCAGAATTGGCGTGTTTCCATTTCAACTGGAGCAATCCTCTATATATGTCTTCTAATCACTATGTTCTGTCTTCTTTTTTTTCTGTAGTCAGTTGCTGAGGAATGGAAAGTAGAGGCAATGCCGACTTTTGTGTTTGTGAAGGAAGGAAAAGAAATAGAGAGAATTGTAGGTGTCAAGAAAGAGGAATTGGTTGCTAAAGTAGAGCAGCTTGCGACTGATGTTGCTACTGCATAGTAATCTCAGATAAAGTTTGAAACAGTTCCATCAGGGGACAAAGCTGGTGGTGTGGTGTGTTTTTTTTCTCCTTTTTGCAAGGATGTTTCTGTTAAGGTTGGTTTTGTATGGATACTTTCAGTGTTGCAAATAAAGCTTTGTGAACAGTTTCATGCTTGCTAGTTTAGTTTGGATCTCAAAATCTGCCATAAGCTCTGTTCTGATTCTGATTCCTTTCACTACTCAGTAATTGTTTCTAAGTCCTCCCTAACCTGCCAAGGAGATTAGTCCAATTAAACTATAAGACCCAGACATGAAATGGAGCGGTAGACCATATTCAAGGTGCTCAACTACAATGCTCTTAAAACTGGGGAAGACAGCCGCCTAGAGTTCAGCCCAGTTTGTTTCAAAGCTAATGTATAGGGCTTAATCAAATCAAATTTTGGGTCAAATTTAAGTTAGATTTTAGTCTTAAGTTCAAAAAACGAATCGTTCAAAAAGATGCAATTTTTAAAAAGATATCATTTTAAACGATGTGAGCATATTCAAATCTAAGTTGAACCGAGACCTTATGGTTGATGACACCATCAGTGAAGATCGGATAGAAAAAGAGGTAAAAATGAGATAATCTTATACATTACAAAACTTATATGTCAATATGTACAAATTGGAGCTTAAGGTAAGATCCATTTTTGCTACAAAAGCTAGATCATGGACTCGAATGGAGGTTGCTATAATCTTCCATCATCTTTAAAGTAGTAGCTAAGTGCAGTGTAAAGATGAGAACTTTGTCCTAAACTTGGTACCCTAGACCATGAAAGACTATTTCTTTGATTGTTTTACTAACTTTATTACTAATTCTGCATTCCAAGAGGTGTATTTGCTTTTGGAGATGTCTTTGAACATCTTGAAGTGTAAAAAGAGGATAAAAGTGAGAATTGCCCGCACGGGTAGCTCAGTTGGTCATTGGAAGGGAAGTTGAGATCAAGGCCTCAGGTTCGAGTCCCGGCAACAGCAGTGTGGGAGTTCATCCAATGTGGTGACTCCTTGTGCGCACCGGCGTTAGGCCACCCTTCTGAGAAACTGGCTGAGATCAGACCGTGATTTACCCCCCTCACAACTCTGTCGAGCCGGGGCGTGGGAGCGCCTAGGATGCGCGATTCCACCTTTTTGAGATCAAGGATAAAAGTGAGAATTGATGGATGCCTTTTATCCTAAGCCCAACTCGGCCACCTAAGCCTAGTCTCCTATTAAAGGACTCGGCCTAATCTAAGACTTGACAACTATTATAAAAAAGTAACATTATTTTTATTTTTTATTTACTAAAATAAAAAATTAAGTTAAACAAAACCGAGTTAGGTTCGGGCCTTATTGTCTCGGGCTTGAGCCCAGCAAAAGATGCCGGGCCAGATGATGCTATAATGCGAACCTTCCGATTCAAAAGATTGAAGGTTTAAATCGCGATGAGAAAGTTGACTGACGCTAGTAACGTTGTCAACTTGCAAAGGGCCAAGGCCGACATTGGAGTATTGGACACCTCTTTCGTCCCCACCAAGAACCGACCACCTTATCACTTTTCTTTTGGTTATCTCCATCTGTACCTTAACCTGACGCCAGCATTGTCGGAGGAAATTAAAGAACCTCTGTTTTCGGTATGCATACATAAGAACTTTTAATCAGTCATTATCTGTTTCACCTACCATTCTAATGATTCAAGCATCAAACAACAAAAAGAGAGTTATGATCATTCAACATTAGGCCAGAGAAAGAACAGAAGTAGATTCACGGAAGAATCTTGGAGTAAGAGTTATGAAGTTTCAAACTTTCAGTTTTGTTACTTAAGATAAACCCAATCTTGGATCTGGTTGGTGGTGCTAGACATCTGAATTCAGTTGGAAAGAAACTTGGGGAGGAGTATACGGACCAGAAGATTCTGGGCATGAATGAATCTTCTGGTTTTTCTCAGCCATTATTAATGGGTCCAGCTGCTTGATGGGAAACTTTGTTACTGTTTGCTTCTTTTCTGGAATCAAAGGTTTCACCTTTCAAAAAGAAGATGTGTGTGTAGTGAAAAACTTTGTTGCATGCTCAACTTTGCTTTCTTACAGTTCTGTCAATCATTAATCCACTTGGTTGCTTTTTCTTTTCTTGTTCCTCATCATCAAACAAACCATGAATTTACCAAATAGTAATTTGGAAACAATCAATGCAAACATCTGTCTATATTGTCTCAGGAAAAAATGTTTCTGACTTGAAATATGTGGTTTGCAGGCTGAATCCTACTTCAGTGTATTGATGGGTCCTGCCAAAACTATCGACCAATTCGTGTTCTTTAAGGTCATGCATCAGACACGAATCGCCAAGAACACCATGTCTTGAGTCCCTTCTTACAGTCTATTTTTCAGAATCAGAAAGCTAATGTCTTAGGTTTCTTATGGCCTCTCTAACTACACACTTCATCTCTTTAACATGATCCTGTAATGTCTTTTACATTTTAGACAAAGAAAGGTTCCTGAAACCTGAAAACGTGTAAGAGTTCTATCAAAGTCCTCAATTATTCAAAAGGTCAAATGAACAGAAAAGGCGAGTCTGAGAGCTTAGCAAGTTGGGACCTTTTTAAGTAACTTGGACCCTGAAATTACAAAATCACAGTAAAACACTTAAAAAAAAGACAGCTTGGTTGTTGTACGGAAATCTGGAAAACCTGACAAATACTCAATTTACCTCTCAAAATCGAGTTCAGATCTTCTGTCTAATATTATGGTGTTTTATTCTGTCCAATAAATTTCAGTTATTTATTTATATGGTTCCGTATGGGTCCCCGCGTGGATCCCGCAAAATAAATAGTTAAGATTTCATGAAACAGAATAAGACAGATTAATATTGGACAACCGAAGCAGGGCTCGAACAAAGTAACATTGTGGACTTCTTCTTTAAAGATGGTCTCGCTAATAAGTTTCGGATGAGATTTGGATCACTTATTTGAAAAACAGGGGCCCGACATATTGCCATCCCTGTCAAATCTTCAATCTTCATGCGCGATTGCAATCTGAGCAAGTATAACAGAACTTTATGATGTTCATCGATTATTGATGGGGATCTTTCACGTTTTCAGCAACCACGTTCCATCTCTCTTTTCTTTTCCCACTTGTTCCTGCAATTCCTAGACAGTTCATCATTACAGATCCTTATCCCTATCTAAGCAGGCAAGTTGTTTTTCTGATATCATTGCCATTTACTTGCAATAGACTATATGATCGGCAATTTAAAACTTTAGATTAAACATTAATTACACCGAACAATTATAGTAAAGATAAAAAATGGGTTTGCCATATCATTGATGTTTTCCTTTTGTCTCCCTTTACTTAGATGTCTGTTGCATCAAAGCTTTAAGCTTTTCTTGTGTTAGAAGTGAAAAAATGTTTCTTTTCTAAAACAAAACAGGGCAATATGTTTTTCACTTTCTCTTTTGGTTATGGAGGACCCAATAGTTTTAACTTTATTTAGGTCACAATTCATCACTAACCCCACGATTAAAATATTGATGGTATACAGTTTTTTACAGATGGCATAAATTTTCTGGTGATGACGAGAAGAGAGTCAAATGCTCGGACACGATCACATTCCAATGATTAAATCTTTGAATAACACGACCAGGCGATAATATGGTGACACTTGAAAAGAATGATTTGAAATTGTGTGTGAGCTAAAGGACCAATAATGCAAGGCTTCAGGGTGGTATGATCTCACATATCATCCAACTTATTTCCAAGAAAGAACAAAGAATTGGAAAGGAATGGAGCAGAAAGAAGATTGATTGCGAACAAGAAGTGAATTAGGACTGAACTTGTGCTGATTAATATACAACCGGGCTTGAAACTCAGTTAACTCGAACAGAATCTGTTGACTTAAAATTAGATCGACCCAGACCCAGTTATGGCTTATTTGCCATCAGTACTAGTAACCAAATTACTGATATGTGAGAAGAAAATTATGTAAAAAACAGAGGAAGGAACAGGTTAAGTGTCTCCTGGAAGTACGGAAAGAAGCACAAGTTTTTTTTTTTAGTGTTGTACAGAACCTGACCTTTGGGTCCTGAAAGATTGAAATTTCAGGTGCCCTTGGTTGATCTTCTGTTCTTTTGCTTCTAAAATTATTGAAAACAAGGACAAGTGGTCAATTTTTGTCTGCAAAGAAATGATCAAAGGAAATGGATAAACAATACAAAGGTTATCACCTTCATCAGTTATCACTATCCATCAGAATACAATATCAAAACTTGTGGCCAGGAGCCTACTCTACCTTCCACTACAGCTATATTAATTAGTACGTTTAATCGATTGGTTAACAGTAAAGATACATTTAACTCGTAAGCGCAATTTAGATTAATATCATAACTTGATTGAGTTTTATTAACTAAAACATATGATTTGTAGATTATTACGTGTACTGGATAATTTGTTTGGTACAAACCCGTATGATTATCATCCGTGGATTCACTAATATAACATGAAAACATCAAAAGGGTCATAAGTACTTCAAGCAAAAGACAAATTACTCATAATGCTTCTCTACCAAATGGTATATGAAAAATCCGAACGGGTGTACTAGTTTCGTAAATTTTTCAATTCTTTTATGATAAACACAAAAATCAGAAAAATTACAAGCACCAAAGTTAAATAAAACTGAGATTTGTAAACGCAGTTTGACATACTTTGCCTACATCTGCGGGGCTCTCACCTAACTTAATCACTTTCACGAAAGTTTAATAGATTTACACAAAGGCTTTCAAAGCCAACTTACACAATCCTTGAATCTATCTTTTAACTTCACTTCCGGTGAAAGATTTTCACACACAATAACACGACCGTCTCGTGTTAACTTCGACAAAGAATTTTTCTCAACTACTCTTAATGAAACTACTGCTCTTAATGAAAGACAATTAATAAAAATAACTCAAGTGATTAATCAACTAAGAAAAGAATAATAATACACTTGAGATAAAAGAACCTCCCTTATGTTCAGCTTCCTGAAATGTATTTGAATAATTGTCCACAAGCTGGACTGCTCTATGCCAACTCCAGAATCAAATCACGGCTGCTCAGTTAAGAACCGACACACAACAGAATGTACACACTGTGCCTAAATACCTCCCAGTCGAAAGCCACTCCAATGGATGAAGGTTCAGCGTAAGTGACTTCCAAAGTAATTAATGCAGGAGCGTGAATCTACCAAGGTTGAGATCACACAGACGCACAAGCATAAAGAAAGACACTCCCAACCGTGTACTACTCCAATGATTCGATATCAAAAACAAGAACCCCAAGGTTCTTCACTCACACAAATCATTCATCTCAAATAATCTCAATCAAAACCATACGACACACGACACACATGACACACTCTCAAATCAAAAGACACCCAGATAGGCATAAGCCGAATCCACACCATCTTTTGCCAAGATACACATCAATTAGAGATATAACTCTATCACAACTAGAAGATTATCTCCGATAGCTTTTTGAGTTCAAGTCAAACATAAGGATTAGTGATTGACTATCAGTGTCCAATTAATATCTTATAGGTCCAATTAATAAACTAAAATGTCAAAATAAAATAAAAGGATGTATGCCATATCTTAACCATATGAATGTAGCTTGTAGATAAGTAGATGATGCCTCCAAGCCAAAACAGGACGCAACAGAGTTTGTGAAGTTGAAGCAAAATAATGTATTACCAAGTCTTTTCTGTCTTTTAAAGACTATGGTAATGACAATAACCCTTTTTTGGTACAAAAAAACAGAAAATCATGATAGTGCCCATTGGCAGAAATATGCAAATTACAATTCAATCGTGACGGAACTCCAAAAAAAAAGGTGAATTCTTTTTTAGGTTTTAGGCACCTTGTTATTGTTTCTGGTTCAGATGTTTGCATCAGTTTTCAAATTCAAGTCCTTTCCAGGTCTTGAAGCTAAGTACTTAAACTTATTATAATCCTGCAAAGTGCAAAGTTTTAGGACGTGAAAAAGAAAGCATGAGAAACAGAGGAAAAGAAAAAGGAAAAATGCATGAGAAAAAGAGGAAGCTAGTAGGAACTAAGCGAAAAGATAAATGTAACTACCTTTCTCTTTTTCTTTTTCTTTACGTTTTAGGCAATTTTAATTGTTTCTAGTTCAGTTTTTTCTGTTTCGTACATGCAAATACTTAAAACTCGTCTTAATCCTGCTAACTTTTAGGATGTGAGAAAAAGAAAGCATGAGAAACAGAGGAAAAGTAAAGGGAAAAATGCATGAGAAACAGAGGAAGGCTGTGAGAACTGAGAGAAAAGACAAATGAACTCCTTTTTTTCTTTTCTGTTTTCTTTTTCTGGTCAAAGAAGTGACCCACCATAAATTGCCATCCACTTTGGTGCTGAAGAAATAATGTGTAGTGAAAGTAGACAGAGATTCCATTTCCTGTAATTGGAATTAATCTGGGGATGTTATTGTGGAAATTTTGCAAGTGGGCATGCTCTGTTTTTTCATGTTGGCAGAGGAAAGTTAGAGAAAATGGTAAAAAAATGAAAGGGCAAAGTTCAATGTCATGGTGGGTTTGGTTTGGTTTCTTGCTTTCATCTCTCCATTGAAGCCATCCACTAAATAAGCTCTTTGGTGACAATTTTAAACCCATGAAAAAGAATAAAGTGCATGGGAAAAATATAGATATCAACCGTGTCACCCACTAGATCCACGAATTATGTCAATCCCATGCTTAACTTGGTGGAGTGGGTGATTAAAATAGCACATAAGAACCTCCCAGTTAAAGAGGTTGCAGATTCAAGTTGCGTATGCACTAATTACAAGTTTTGATGTTGCAAAAAGTATATGAACAAATATGTGAAACATGTGTTAACACTTTGGAAGTTTAACATCTCATGAAGCCATTTTGGTCTCTATGAATATATTAAAAGTCAACTAATTGGAAAGTGACATCTAGAAATGGTAGATCTAAACCGAACTTGGTACCCCTATCCCTGAAAATCAATAAGAAAAGATGTGTGTAGGGCCTCTGAAAGGCAACGAAATGACAAAATGACTCTTGAAATTGGTTTCCAATTTGCAAAATGACACCTATCACACAGCAACAGTGCTTGAGCAGTTAATTCTGGTAATGGGCGAGGAAACTGAGGTAAAAACAGAATACTTCTAAACTCTGAAGTCATAAGAAAAATCGAGATGGGTTAAACAGAGTTTCTATTTTAAAGAGTTTGAAATATTAGATACTATTGTTCGGTCATGATCACCAGCTGTAACTGTATGATTGCTGGAAATTTCTTCTCCACCATCCATGCCTAATCCTCTGATTGGAGATTCCTATATCTTTACATTTTCTTTTTCCTTTTACTTCATGTAATTTTTCTGCTTATTCTTCAATTCCTACTCCTTTGATTCTATAAATTGCCTCTTCAAAACCCTATTAAACCTCTTCACTTCTCTTCTCATTTCCCATCTGGAGCTTAGCTCTTTTAGTTCTAAGCTTTCCCCGTCTCCTTTTGCTCTCTCTCCCTGTTTCCTCTGTTTCTTGGTTCCTCTGTATTTGGTTGTAAAAACCATTCAAGGAAGTTACAGTCCTTTTTGTATCAGAAACGTAGCTTATCGTTTCTGTTTGGGATCTGAGGCTGTTATTCTGGATAAATAAAGAAACCCTTTTGCCTTCTCATAAATCTTAATGCTTCCTGGTTTGATTTTGATGTTTGAGATTCATGTCTCCAGTTCTCAGTGAAATCCTCCGTTCGGGGTTTATGGTCAGTTCCTCTCTGAGGCGCAGGACCCATCTTGTTCAATCTTTCTCAGTTGTGTTCCTCTACTGGTTCTATGTTTTCTCATAAATAATCTGTCTGTGTCAAGCTGAATCATATATTATAACTACTTATAATAGTCATCCTACTACATATCTACAATATCGGTTCTTGGGTCCTGCGTCTTTCGACTCCTTAAGCTTAGATCAAACGTAAAGATCCCATCTTTAGTGAGATTACTAGTGGTTGATTGGTGTAAATACATAAAAACAATATCGACTATGGTGTCTTCTAGTGGGAATTCCTCTGTTTCCACTCAATCTCAGCTTCAAAACTCGGGCTCTGAAGAGGAATTGCATCAGTTGATGGATCAGAGGAAGAGGAAGAGAATGCAATCCAACAGAGAATCTGCGAGACGATCAAGGATGAGAAAACAGAAGCACTTGGATGATATGACGAGCCAAGTGACACATCTAAGGAAGGACAACAACCAAATCCTGACAAGCATCAATGTCACAACACAACACTACTTGAACGTTGAAGCTGAGAATTCCATCTTAAGAGCCCAAATGATGGAGCTGAACCAACGACTCGACTCATTGAATGAGATCCTCGACTTCATCAACGCCAGTAATGGGGTCTACGAAACAGAGGGTGGTCTCCAACTCCATGCAAGCACTGAAAGTTTCAGGAATCCATCATGGCATCTCCTCAACCAACCCATTATGGCATCTCCTGATTTGTTCCAGTACTGAAAAGGATTGGTGGCTCTACGTTCATGATTCTCCATGAGTGGACATGAATAAATTCGAGGGATTTACCTTTTCTTTTGATGAAATTATTACAGAATATTGTATGTCATGTCACATAAGTAGATAGATTGGTCCAAGCAAGAACATTTGTGTCTGAAGCCGACAAAATGGGAATTATTCAACAGGACCTACATGTTACCTATGGCTTTCATTGCATGCTTGTAATGATTTGCACTTCAGTTTTTTGTTTTATTTTCATTATTTTGAGTGCCTAGATCTGAAATTCAAATTGTATCATATGAAAAAACTATAATTTGACAACAATATCATAAATAATAAAAGACATAATCTTTAAAAATAAAAATTTATTTAATAGTGATAATTATTAAAAATCATCAAATATTAATTATGTAAAAGGAATTACATGTATGATTATTAAGTAACATAAATAATTAAAGAATTGTTTTTTTTTCTCTGGACAATTAGTTTAGGTCAAGAAATTTGGTAACACATTTCCAATATGAAACATCCAACTCTTTTACAAGTTTTAACAAATAACTACAATATATATATACATGAGTGTATATATATAATAGGTTTGGAACAAGAATAATGAAAAGGGGTCCACTCAAATTCAAATTCAGAATCGACTCAAATTCAAATTCAAATTTAAAAATGAATAATTAATTAATAAATTAGTCTATTTTTAACGATAAGAGTTATTAAAATAAATAAAACCAAAATATTAAAAACTAAATCAAAAAGTCAGTCGATTTAAGGTTTTCACAATTGAATCAATCGAACTGGTTAAGTTTTTTAATTATTAAGATCAGTTTATTGTCATCTCTAATTTAAAATATAACAGGCGAGAGTGAAGACATGATAAACCTATAAAATCTCAATTAACATTTCAAACTTATTAACTTAATTAACAACTTAAAAAGACTTTCATAAGATTTTCAATTAAAACCCGAACATTAAAAAGTAACAATAAAGTGTTAAAATTTTCAAAAATTTTCAATTCTAGCCCGAGCTTCAAAAGGTAGCAATAAAATGTTCAAACTTTTAATTTTTTCAATATTAGCCCAACGTTAGTGTTTCTGTTAAGTTTGTTGACGTGACTTTCCATGTATTTCAGAAACTTAATTATTAATACACATCAGTCAAAATTAACACAACAAATGAAGATTAATGAAATGACATCGTTGTTTAAAAATGACTTAAATCAGATTACGCTACATCGACAACCTTACGCTTTGATTTCAGTTTTTCTCTTCGTTTTCAGTTTGTTTTCTCGATGCCTTCACCTTTCGATTTTCATATTACGCAGCCTCGACTCTCTCACACTAAGGGCATAAAAAAACAAACTAAAAATGAAGACCTTACTAGTGCAATATACTGTAATGCGAGAGTAGTTTGGAGCTTCAAAAAAACAAACAAAAAACAAAAGGTCGATGATATCAGAAGAACAACAGATAACGTCGGGCTAGAATTGCAGAAAATTAAAAGTTTGAGCATTTTATTGTCATTTTTTGAAGTTTGGGTTATAATTGAAAATTGAAAGCTCGAACATTTTATTGTTACTTTTTAAAATTCGGGCTATAATTGAAAATTTCACGAAAATTTAGACTTTTTTTAATTAATCCTAAAAAAGAATAATTAAAGTTTCTGTATACATTTGTTGCATACGTCACCATGCAACAACTATTAGTTGTTCAATCCACTAGCATTAGCCATCTAGAGTAATTAATTAATTATAACGACGTATTCATCTGTAATTTAATACTTCGCTTTACACCTGAATTTATTTTTAATAACATACCCATCTCTCAAAGTTTACGGGGTGAAGTATAAATAAATAATTAATTAAAATAAGATCGATTAATAGTAATTATAAAAATAATTACAATTACAAAAATTAATTAAAACCAATGATTAAAAAACATAATTAGTTTAATCAATTCATCCGTGAAAACCTTAAATCAGTTAATTTTTCGGTTCAGTTTTTAATTTTTCAGTTTGATTTACTTTAACAATGTTTATTGTTAAAAATCATCCAATTTATTAATTGATCGAATAGTTTCTTAAATTAATCAATTTTTATAAGTTAATTCATTTTTATTTAACAATCTCTTGCTTCAATTAAATTTTAAATTCTTTAACGAGTAAAGGCAGTTTCTTTCAATTGTCTTTCAAAAATTTTTAATTTTTCAATCTTTATCGGAGTTTACGACGGTTAATATCAGTTGAATTTTTGAACTTTAAACTTCTTATCAGTTTAATTTTTAGTCCAATTTTTAAAATATTGGATAAAACACTTGAAAATAATATATATCTATGTAGTATGGGAACAGATCTTCTGTTCCCAATCGATCCAGCTGTTCAATTTTTGTAGGTCTCATTTATTAAATGGATAGATTTTTATAAAATAAAGTAGACACATAATAATGGGAACAGATGATTTGGTCTCGTTTGGTGGACATGTTATGTCTATAAAAAAACATTTTCACTTAATTTATACAAAATTTAAAAAAACTAATCACTAAATTGAAATCTTTACAAAATTAGACACTTAATCGAAAAATCCTAAACGCTTAATTACTTTTGAACATGTTATTCTTAAATTAAAACGTGAATCAAGAAAATATTTGAATCAATCAAATTCTTGAGTTGAAGAATTTCTATTTTCTTTTCTTTTCTTTTTTTAATTTATGAGTTGAATTCTAATTTCTAAAGCATTAGGCGGTGACTACACTTTTACCCTATGGCCTATACTTTCTAGTTGATTAATAAAATCAAAAGATGCCAAAAACCAAATTCCAAGTTATAAAAAAGGAATCAAAAGATATGATTTGGAACATATTTTAATTGGTTTGCCACAAAAATTCCACGCCCCAAAGTTAATCAGTATCAATTATCAATGCCCACTAAAAGATAATCCAGATGCTGTATAGAAAATATAAATAGTTTAATACAAATGGATTTAAAAAAAAGCATATTTTAGAGATGTTGATAAGTTAAAGGGTTAATTATATAAAAAAGCTAAAATTTTTGTCAATTTTTTAATTATAATTTGAATTTTAAAAAGTAGCAATAAAATATCTAAAATTTCAATTTTTTTCAATTTTAACATAAACTTAAAAAATAGCAATAAAATGCTCAAATTTTCAATTATAACCCGACGTTAATATTTTCGTTAAGTTTAAAAATGATCTAAATTAGACTACACAGTACCAACAACTTTACTGATATAGTACGCTATGCTACGCTGTAAATAATTTAATATAAATAGATTTCAAAACAGCATATTTTAGAGACGTTGATAAGTTAAATTAAATAAATAAAGACTAGACGTGTGACAAAAGTCAGAAGACAGACAATTGGAAATGGACAAAAGTTAGTGGACATTGGTCTGTTTTGTAGCTATTACTGAATGGTTTGGCCTTGGTTCAATGTATGTGAATTTTGTGATTTGATTTTTTATTTTTATTTTTATGTTTTAAAAATAATCTGAATTTTAATATAACATTATTTGAAAGTTATGAATTAATGAAAAATAATAAATTATGATATAAAAATTGTGTGATAATTAAATAATAATATAAAAATAGATGATAATTTTAAAAATAAAAAAATATCAAATAACATGAAAGTGTAATGTAATTATAATGTAATTAACCCATTTCACTTACATGCTTGCATTAATTTGTGTTTTACCTTTTTGATTTTCTATTGGCTTAGAATTAATTGTTCTTCTTCATTCATTCGTGTCACTTATACTAAGATATCTTGAATTAGTAATAGGAATGACAATAAATTGGGTCGAGTTTGGGCCCACCCAAGCTAGAGTCAAACTTGACCGTCTTTGTTATGTCATTTTTTGCAAAACGATATCGCTTTGATTATATGTGTCAAGCCTCGGGTTTGAGCAGCTCAAGCCTAAGGTTGGGTCGGTCCCGGTCAACTTGGATCTAACTCGTTGACTTCGAGCTCAATTGTCATTCCTAATTATTAATTATTTTTAGCTTCTAGGAAGATTAGAAATTGGAAGGACATTGTCTAAATTGATTATAACCAAAAGCATAGTTATTCCAAATTATTATTAGCAATATTTGCATATAATCATTGCAAATTAGCAATCCTTATAGGATATTCGAGTAACTTGATGTAAAGACTTTAACACGTTATTTATATCACATTAACACGTTATTCTAGTTAATTCTCTATTAGTTAAATATCATATTAAAACTGACATTATTTTTATATTGTTAAATAGATTATAGATCACATCGTCAGATGATTTTTTTAAATTAATCAGAAAGTGAGTCTCTGTGACAATAAGAACTATTATTTATACTTTTCAGAAAGTGGTTGTCACTTATCACGTGACAATGAGACTCATATTTATATTTTGGATACTGAGACTTACTTGTTATATGACAGTGGAGTCACTTTTTATTTAAAACTAACGTGTGTAACTAAAAGTTAATCTCATTAAATTTTTCATCCATTTAGGGCATGTTTTAAATGTTTTGAAAACGTTAAGGTTCAATTTGAACGCTTAGAAATGTAAAGCCTTTTTTTCACTCAATTTTGAGTCTCATAAAAGTATTCATTCTTCCCTTCTTCTTTTTTTCATTTCTTCTTACAAACTTTTGAAAGAAAAATTGGACCATTATTTGAAGAATATACATACACATGTAATGTCAAATAGCAAAATTTGTGGTTCAAGAGAAGGGAATCCAATACCCAACAACTAGCAAAAGAAAGGATAAGTGGATGAATTTATGTACATGGAATAATAATTAATATATAAAAAAGATGAATCATCCATAAGAGGAAGCAAATGAATGGTATAAAAATGATCTATTATGCTTTTGCCTTTCCATATTTGTATTCCATTCATGGTGTAAAGAAAAGAAGAGGGAATAAAATGTCTTAGCATTTTTAAGTAGAATGTGATTAAAGCATATACTCATCCACTAATGAAAAAGGATGAGAAACATTGAAAAACGGTGTCGTTTTCCTTTTTGGTAACTTAGTGGGTAGTCAGTAGTTTTAATGGTTTTTATATTATGTTCTTTTAAATATATATATAACCTTTTTGATATATATATGTAATTCGCTATAGACTTGGAAAAGGAAAAAGATGGAGCAATTTATTGTATTAACAAGGATTTTTTTTAATTAAGCATCTAAAATTTTTAAATTAAAAACCTCAATTAAAAAAATACCTTTCGTTATTATCGATGTTTTAATTTTTAAAAAAGTCGGATCAAAAATTAGTTTAAGGTGTAAAAGATTCAACCATATTGTCATAAAATTGGTTAAAGATTGAATAAAATTAAAGAATTTGAAATATGATTGAATAAGACAACCTTTAATTTAAATTTTAATTGAAAAGGAAGCTTGTTAAATAAAAATTGATTAGTTTATTTTTATTTATAAAAATTAACCAATTAATTAATAAACCAATCGATTTTAACAACAAATGTTACTAGAGCAAATTATACCAAAAAGTTAAAAAATGAATCAAAAAATTAGCTAGTTCAAGATTTTCATAATTTAGTCGCTTGATATAGTTCTTTTTTTTATCACAGGTTAATATTTTATTGATATCAAGTAAAAACTAATATTTGAAAGAGTTATATAAACTCTCAAAGTATTCGGTCTTCACGTATATCAATATTAATGAAGATAATATTTTAAGTTAGATTAAAAAATGTAAAATTTTAAAAATTGATATATATATATATATATATATATATATATATATTTATAATCCCTTTAAAATTCAAGCTTCTACTTGAGCATGATGGCGTGGCGTGAAAGGCAAAACCGAGAATGACGTGAGATTACAATGACATGCACATATAAAACCTTATTCTAATCAAAGTGATTGAGTGCAATGAGAACCGATGTGCTAGTCGCTCCAAACTAGGGTAGGTTACGGCTTGCATCAGCTACAACGACAGGCATGACAAGTTGATTTATGTTTTCTAACAAACATTTTAATCGGTTTTATAAAATATTGGTGGCTTTAACTTTTGTCTTTTTGATGGTTTCTTTGCAGATGGAAAGGAGCCCTGCTCATCTTTTCTGTCAGGCCTGGATTGAGTTTTAATTAGTTTTTGCACATGTAAAGCTCTACTTCACGAGCTTCCCTTTACTTCCTATAGGTTGTTTCGAAAACCAGCGAATCAAGTTGTTCATACGATAGTTAGGGCAGCTAATTCTATATTTAGTTTAGCATGGGAGATATATCTTCCTATTTTCTGTATGATGTTTTAACTATGGATATCAATAATATGCGCTGAGTGCAATCGTTCTATAAAAAAAAAAACATTGTACCAAAAATCAAATAGGCACAATATTTAAAATGTTTAATAAGTATTAGGTGTTGGATAAAAAATAAATAAAAATAAAATTTAAAATATGATCAAAAGATATTGTTCTTGTTCATTAAAGAATTTAATGTAATACGTAGTACAAAACTTATTACGTTCTCATGATCAACATGAAACTGATTTCGATTCTATCTTTAATTTCAATGTCTATTTCAAGCTCCAAACGATTACGAGCCTTCCAGGACCTTTACAGAAAGTGTTTCCCGACACGAGGTTTAGGACTTTGTATAGTTTTCTCAATACGCAAGCTCTCCTAATGGATCAGAGATTCCTTATGCTTACAATTGATATGAGCAGCTGCAGGAGACCTTAACCTTTATATATAGTTTTCATATCGGGCTTTCCATCACAAGGTCAATATGGGTCTGATCCATGCTAATTGGGATTCATTTTTCATCCGGACTTCAGTCCATTAATCTAGATTATTTTTTGGGCTACTTTATTATCTTTATCCTAATTAAATTACGTAACTTAACCGATAATTTATTAAAAAACCAAAAAATGCAATTAATTGTTGTCCATCTTTATGGGAAATAATGAAATTGTCCAACCTTTAAAGTTTAATTAAAAAATATATTGTTAAATAAAAATTAATTGATTTATTTTAGTTTATAATAATTATTAAGTTACAAAATTTGATCAATTAATTAATAAAATTATCGATTTTAACAACGACAGTTATATTAAAGTAAATTGAATTAAAAATTAAAAATTAAACTAAAAAATTGGTTAATTTAATATTTTTACTGTTAAACCGAATAATAAATTTTATAATCTTTAGTTTCATCTAACAACATCAAGTGACAACCGGATTTTTGTTGGTTCCCTTATTAACTCATTATTAGGGTTGGCAAAAGATTGAACTCGCATGTAACAGTGGCCAGACCAGAACAGACTCCATTAAAAACTGAGCTCAGCCCGTATTTTTATAAGCTTGAGTTTAGCTTGAAACTTCAAGCCCAAATTCATGTTTCAAGAAAAAGTTGAGAGATTTTAAGGGTGTGCTTAGTTGGTGAGTATGAAAAAAAGAGAATGGGTATGAAATAAAAGATTAAGTTTTGTAAGGCACTATGATTATAGAGTTATTATTTTGATTACCCATTTTTGGGTAGTACCCCATTCCTCTCCTAATCTAGAGGAATGGGTATCATTGTTATGCATATTACAATTAATTAAAATATAACTAATTAAAATATAATTATTAATTAATTAAAATATTGTAATTAATTAATTAATT
>JAOTBA010000006.1:1818422-1840976 GCA_025629845.1 Erythroxylum squamatum
AATTAATTATAATAAATTTTTATTTCTTATTCTAAAAAAAATAAAATTTTATTTTTTTATTTTATTTTTTAGTATTTTTACAAACTAACTACTATCAATAGTAATGGTAATCATTCCTTCCTTTTAACCAATATGATAATATTCATTCCCATTTCTTACTATATTCATTCTCATTCCTATTACCATTCTCCTGTACGAACCAACCACCCCCTAAATAAGTTATATACTCATAATTTATTTAAATTTAAATTCAGTTTAAATCTCAATTATAAAAAAAGCCTTTCTTTAAGTTGGAATCGAAATTTTTATCATAAAATTAACTAAAAATTGAATAAAATTAAAAAATTAAAAAATAATTGAAAAAGATTATCGTTATCTATTAAATAATTTGAAGTTTAATTAAAAAAGAGATTATTAAATAAAATAATTAATTTTTTAGTTTATAAAAAATAATTAATTTATAAAAATTGACTAATTAATTAATAAACTAATTAGTTTTTAATAACAAAAATTATTAAAATAAATCAAATCGAAAAATTTAAAATCAAACAAAAAAAATTAACAATTTAAATTTTTTACAATTAAACCGAATAAACCAATTGAACTTTTCAATCATTGCCTTCTACCAACTCTACCTATTATCTATTTCAAGAATTTAGGCACCAAAATGTTCTGAACTCCGAGTTTGCGATTGATCCAATATCATCATCCACAGGCCGAAAATTCAAACTATAAAGGATCAACCGTAGGGGTATTTCTTCTTTGTCGGTAAAAGTTCGAATATATTTCAATCTATGATTGGCGAGTTTCCAAGAAACCATCAATGATTAGAGCCGAGTATACGCGACATGAACACACTGTTACATCAGTAGTAACAGATTTGGCGGTAGAAGAACCATATCTTGAGAGTTTGAACAATCTGTGTAGCAAGCAATTAACTACTGCGTAGGCCAGTTATATTAAGACATAGGCCTAATGAAACGTAACAAGGTAAGACATTAATCTATAAAGCCGTGGGATGATAGTAACAATGTCGCTAAAAGAGAATTAGTCAATGGCATGTTTTATATTCAGTTAACAGAAGAGGCAAAGTGCCCCTTTTGAGAATCTTGATCGGGCATAAACAAAGCAGCTGAATTGAATCCTTTATACAAAAACTTGCTTTCAATATAGAAGCATTCATTTCTGCAGTCAGTTGTCGAATGAAACAGCCACCAAATGGAAAGATCTTAATAGTTTTCATCCTTAATCATAAGGTATTTGGATGTATGCTGCATCACAGGCAAAAGGGACGTCAGCATACATACCGGCAAGAGCACACCGTATGCACTCCAAGACCGTGAATAGGTACCCAAATGCCACGAATGTCCAGAAGTGCATACCCAATTTACCCCAATAAGCAGCAAGCGGCATCCAGCGGCTCACGGTTCCTATCACCTGGAGAGCAATCTCTAACAGCATGCCCATCACCACATGAAATCTGAAGAAATGTGGCCACTCCTTCCTCCGCACAACTCCAAGATATGCGACAAAGAAATATGCCATCAAGAACCAGCTTGGTAACCTCCCAATGGCTCCAAGGAATGGATAGGTCAAAAACTCAAAGTTTTCGAGAAAGGGGTGCAAGTGGTATGCTGTCTCGGCATACATCCATGTTTCATGAAGAGGCATTAGATAAGGAAGGCACGCTAAAGTCCTCCACCACCATCTAGGTTTTCTGGTCATTGGTGGATACCGGAAACTGGTCGGCACATCCTTCGAGGCTCGAGGACAGGAATAAGACCTACATCGTCTTGGTAATAGGGGAATGGCATGAGAGAGTCCAATTAAATTGCCACCTAAAAGTGGGCTTGAAGCAGAAGAAAGATATGACGATGGCACACCTGGTATGAAGAAAAAGAGTTAGGCATAAAGATTGGAACATTTCAGATTCTCCACAGATTTGGGATTTTCTTTGAAGTTTATATATGAGTCAGAATCCTTGCTCAATAATATCCCTCCAATTAGCAGGAATACGGAAAGGAAACTAAAAGAACTAAAATCCGACAACAACACTTTCGCATACCTGTAAACAACCAGGATTTAGTTTCCATGAATCCTCTACATGAATTCCTGACACTTGAAAGTGCTGCCTTGGCAGGAAAACACGGAGCACACACAGAAACCAAGTAACCAGGCACATCCTTACATCCCCCGGTATTTGTCAAAGCACATCCAACATTCATTGTGCAGCTATTTGAAGTCATTGGCACATATCTGGATCACAATCATTTAAACAATATGACGCAGAATGATACGAAAAACAACCTCAACATGAAGCTGTAACCCATGCTAGAATAACCAAGTCATAGTTGTTTACATAGGATTGACATGACAAAAATTGCAAACTTGTTTGAAACGCATTAACTGTCGTCTGCCATGTAATTATGTCACTAATTTCACCAAATTAACTATACAATTTTCAGCAGCAAAAATGAACAAATAGACGCATTTCTTGATTGATATGATCTTCATCCATCATCAAACAACAGCACCCACAAGACACTTAAAAAGATATAGAAGAATCTTGCTGATTACCAAATTATGATACACAAATATGCAACACTACTAACAACAGAAAAGCCACATTCCTGGCACGTTTCTTGCTTAAAACGCACCAGATTAAACGGAGTTCCCATCAGTTTGGAAACTAATCAAGCACTCTACCATTAGTCTACTACAACTACAATACACCTAATGTGAGTTTTGAGAACCCCCGCTTTTTTTTTTTCTTCTTTCCTTGAAGAGTCCTTGAAGAGTACTAAAAACCATGGTCAAAGTCAATCACTTCAAAATAAAACCACTTACAAGCCACAAAACCAAAAGGGTATACACTTCCTTAATATCATGTTCTAAAATTATGTCAACATAACCTATCATTTCTCTGAACTCCAACCAATCACCACAAGAGAAAACCATGACAAGTAGTCTCCATATCTGTACATTAACAAGCAAGAATGAAACTTTCTTCGTGAATTAGCCTGGGAGAGCGTGAAAATACTTACCTTGACTCCAAATATCGAACCTTCTGTTCACCCGAGAAGAAGAAGGCGTTAGCTCAGTAGGGTTTTGAAATTGAATTGCATCATCATTCCCTGGTTTCACTAATTCTATCCTCGGCTTTTGTCCTAGCATGTTGTCCCTCCTAGGCCCAATTCCTATGGGCTTATGGCTCAAATTCGAAGTTTTTTTTTTTTTTGCGCAAATTCGAAGTTAATGTCTCTGTTTTTTTTTGACCAAAAAAAAATTGTCTCTGTTTGGAAAATCAGAATAAAAAAAATAAAAAGTGATAATTAAAATAAGAATAAAATTACTGATCATGTCTGATAGGTATAGTATTAAACAAAATTAATAATTATATTTGTATGTGATATTAAATATTAAAATAAAAATGAGATTTTTTTACTATGTTTAGTTATTATATAATTTATTTTGCACATTTATATTTTATAAATAATTAATCAAAAATTTTCAATGATTTATAAAATTATTAATTTTTAAATAATTATGAATTATTTTTATGATAAAAATAAAGCTATTAATAAAAAATAAATATAAAATATTCTCATAAGAATAAATTTCTTGATAATATTTTAATAATATCTTTTATCCCTTATTCCCGATTCTAACTTATACCCACACTTTCGTTAGAAATAATAGTTCATTCCTTATTTTATCTATTGCTGATTACCAAACAAGACTTAAAAAGAGAACCATAGAGAATATAGATATGCTGGGATTTGTAAATATTCAATCACTTAAATTCAAATTATTGATTAATTAAATAATTTATTTGAAATATGTAATTTAAAAATTATTATGTTTATTTAATTTATTTAATGCGAATTTAAAAAAGATAATTACATTCTATTATAAATGAAATTCGTATTTACATAGATTTGGCATAAGATAATAGAAATAACTAGGTTATTGTTGATTTGCCAAATCATATTGATGAGAACAAATCAAGTTGGTAGTTTCCTTGAGAAGGAAGACAATTAAAGATTAACTTGTAAGTTATGAGCTTATGATGAACACAATAAGTATGTCCTTTTTTAATTACCATCAATAACAAGGTCAAATTACATACTTTAGCAAAATTTCTCCTTTACTTCACTGATAATTGCTTTACTTTTTATAGTTAGCATTAGAGCTTACAAATTCAATCTTACTTGAAATTAATGAATTAGATTCGGGTTCATTAAATTTTGAAACAAGTCCAAATAGGAATGTCAATAGGCTGACCGACCGTAGCCCGATTTGACCACAAGCTGACTTTCGGGTCAACCTGACCTATCTTATAATTTTTAAAAAATGTAAAAAACGACGCCATTTTTGAAGTAACGATCGGGCTCGACCCATAGCCTGGTCAGGCTGAAGATTTTTGGTTCGTGGCTCGGTCAACCCAAGTCAAAATTGACATCCCTAAGTCTAAATATAAAATTCAGCTAAAAAATGACCATGATTAGGTTAACTTTTCAAAATAATGTTGATTTAATTTGCTTGGAAGGTTTTCCTTCGAGCACGAATTTGTCTTACAAGATGAGCTAACCCCGTTGTACGATAATCTTACTTATTTCCGTTAAAGCAAGATTCAACCTTGTCCCGTAATTGTCGACCAACCTATTTGTTCTCGAACGCCTCACAACTCATGCAGTGTTTTACTAATTTAACCCCATTTGAAACATTATCAAATTTAATAAGAATTAATCATAAGTCAGACCGAATTAAAATTTTGAAATAAGTATAGAAAAGGCTCAAAACCTATTAAAATAGGCTTTAGACTCTTTCCTAAATTTGAGTTTTTTCAATATTGGGCTGAATTTCAGTCGATTTAAAATTAGAAAAAATTTAAAAATGGCCAAAATGTTAACTCTATTTACAGTTAAGCCCTTTGGTTAAAAGCTGTTGCGACGAAGAGAAGAAAAGGACAAAAATAGCAAAGCAATAGTAATTTATTGCTATTATTTGTAACCTTATTCACTTATACTAGTTAGTACTCACTCATCACTTCCACCTTCTCCTTCTCTCCTCTAAAGCCGTTATAAACGATCGCCGCGAAACCTTGCCGCCATTCTCTGCCGCCTGGAAATCTCCTCTACTCTGGTTTTCAGTTTTTCGTGACCACCGGTTCTTGTTTAGGTCTATAATTGAATCATCATCTGGCGAGATATCGATTTATTGGGTTTTTGAAGCTGCCAGCTTTCAATTGATTTTGAACAAACATGCTCCTCGTGAACCCTAGTTTCAATGTGATTTTGGATTGTTGGATTGTTCCCTGTCGTACGAACATTATCGTTATTCTTAATCTCTTGCTTCAAGTTTGTTTCCTTTTTCTTTTTGTTGGCTGCGTCTTATTACTTGACTTGTACGCTTTTTTCTTTTTTTATTTGAAACAAAACAAAGTGTGGATTTGTTTGTTTACAAGTTCGAGTGTTGCATTGTTAAAGAACGTGAAAAATCGTTAGCTGGTATGAAGAGTTAACGTATGGAACCTTGAATCCCACTGCATTATCTTCAAAGACCTTTTGATGTTTGTAGAGATGCTCATTAGTTTAATTTCTCTCTGTTTTATGTTCACAATTACTGCTCAGATAATATGAATTTTGTTGTATGCGGGTGAACAGAGCTTCAAGCGTGTTGTTTATGCTTCTAGTAATTGGAAAACTCTAGGAAGAATCCTATGGATAGATGCTGTAGTCTTAAGGCAAGGACATGCATTGTTGTTCTAATGTTTTACATTGTTATGACTTATGAGACAGTCCATTGAAGTGTCTAAGCAAGTTTTCGTTTTTCTTATGCTGTTAAATTCTTTAAGATCTTAAGTTATAACAAATTGGTTTGTTTGTTCGCAACTATTTTATTGTTTGCATATATGATGATAAACCCATTTGCTTCCGTGATTTGTGAGTATATGTGAATTTTTGGGGTTTGTGTTGGATTCTGGAGGAAAGGTTGTTTTGCCATATTGAATTTTTCTTATGCATTGAACTCCCAAACTTATTTGTTTTGAGATTCGAGCATTTTTCTCCTGCATGTTTCACGGGAAGTTCATTAGGATCATATTTGGAATGGTTATTTTTCGTTTCTTCAGGATGATAAGGAATTGTGATTCCTCACTTAGGGACATCAAAATTTTTTCATTTATGTTTTTGGAACATATCAACGTTTTTCATTGTTGATTGTCATTGATTTATGTTCATTCCTTTATCAGATTGTCAAATTCTAAAGAAATGTCTTTCTATTCTCCTACAGGAATTTCTAGTCTTCTTTTGTGGTTGGTTTCCTTTTTGGATCTGAACACTAATGGGAGCGGCTTGCTTTACTGCGCCAAAAGATAAAGAACACATAAATAGACATAGAATTGACACTTTGAATAAGTATGCCAAATGTTCCCCATCATGGAGCTTCCCTTGGGAAAATCGAAAGCGTGTAGCCGGTGAAGTTGAGGACTCTTCTCATCCAAAGTCTCGTGGAAATAGCAGAAGTCTTGGTGCCGAGATTAAAGATCCAGTAGCTTCTGATCAGCAAAATCATTCTGAGGGGAGAAGTCAGCGTGACAGTTTGGGAACTCCTGACATATTTGTATCACCGGTGCATCAAGGAATAGGTATGAATCTAACGTGTCAGCCTTCAAGTACATTTTTTTATCCCATTTTATTTTGTATAATAAAGCCTGACCAGCGGGGGTGAACCTTGGAGCAACCGGTAAAGTTACTCCTTTGTGACCATAAGGTTACAGGCTCAAGGCATGGACACAACCTTGTAAAATACAAAGGGAAGGTTGCGTCTATCATGACTCACCCCAGACTCCCGCAAAGCGGGAAGCTTTGTACACTAAGTATATTGACTTTTGACTTTAATAAATCCTGACCATGCCTTTTGTGCTTTTGTCTTCGTTTCCCCTACAGACCATTTTTTATTTCAATTATTTCCGAAGCTGGCTGGTCCCTGTTATTCAGATAGATATTTGATTCTTTTGGTAACTATTTTCATGTTTAATAAGTTGTTCGGAGTAAGCTAGTATAGTTACCCATTTATTAGATAGTACAGAAGCTAACGACAATAAAATCTATATGGAAGGATTACAGGTTACAGAATGTTTTGCAATTCTTTGCTATCTATATGTGCAAGCTTTGGTGTCTGCGCCATTACTATGTTAATGTGGAAAACTTGTTCTAGGATATGATGTTCTTTTTTCCTTGGTTTTTTATTCTATTCTGTTCACAGTGAACAATTTCTTGAGCTGGCATGATAGAGATTTTTGCTAGTTGCTGTTATTAATTACAGTCTACAGCATTCAATTCCTTTTGATTGCTTTTTATTCCGATTCCTCCCTCTTGCTGCTTAAAAGATAGACACTGGTCTTTTAGATTGAACATTGAGCATATTCTGTGGACATTGAATCTTCTAGCCTCTAGTTTATTTTTAATTTTGGTGCATAAATGCTTGCTCAGTAATGCAATTGTTATCTGGTTAGCATTGATCTAGGAAATACTATTTTTTAGATACCACCTTATCAACTAAAAGTTGTTAACTTGTTCTTAGACTATAGTATAAACATTTATGTTATAATTATCAACTGACAATTCTGCAATTCAAGGTTTATAAATGTTTTTATCATTTAACGTGGTTGAAGAATTAGTAGAAAGTTGTTGTGAAGGAATTTGCATGCAAATACTTGTTTGCTTTTAATTTTGTTGTGCATTGAAGATTAAAAATTTCAAGCTTAGTTTGATCGTTTCATTTTCTTTTTGGTACTTAATCATTCTAACACTCTTGATGCAGATATATCTTTGAGAAGCAGCAACCTGGTTGAGGTGAGTTTTGACCTTTGAATATATGAGACGATTCCTGCCTTCCTCCTCACCTGTCTAGAATTTTTGTTTTCTCTGTTGATGAACGATCTTCCATCTCTTTACCATTGACTATCTTTTAGGTAAACAGCTTGGCCGAATCGCTTGATGCTAGTGAATTATCTTCATCAAAGCTTTCATACACCATACCTTCTCCAATTCCAACTCATGCTCGTGATCCTATCCATGGTCATCTACTTCATCCTAACACAACCTCATCCAGACAGTCTCAAATTTCACCTAGATATCATCTATTCAGGCAGACTTCTGATAGTCCACTTCCAGGAATGAAGTCACCAAATAACTATGAATTATCTGAAGGAAGACCATCACTTGGACTTTCTTCTGGTAGCCATAACTTAGTCATTGGTTCACGTGGAGGATCTTCTGATTGTTGGTCAATAAAAAACTTTTCTGAGCTTGATGCCTCTTCTCAAAGAGAAAGGGGATCTTTTGATAGTGAACAGTTTGGCTTTGGCTTGAACAAAATAGGTGGTGGAAGCAGCAGGTTCTCACGTTCTCCCTCCTCAGATCTATGCACTTGTGCAGCTTGCTCAAAGTTCTTGAATGAGAAATCTCAGTGGCAGAGCTCTGTGGTTTCTGTGCTTGTATGTGGTCATGCATTCCATGCTGAGTGCTTAGACATGATGATAACAGAGATAGATAAATATGATCCAGCATGCCCGATATGTAAGGAAGTAGAGGAACGAGATTTAGCAATGTCCAAAAAGACTTTTATAATTGAAGCTGATATAAAAATTAAGATCCATAAAATATTAAGAAACCAGGTTATAGATAGTTCTCTTGACAGTGATTCTGATGATTTTTATCATGAAAGAATAGCACACAAGATGGAGGCTCACCAAGGACAGAATTCAGCTCCACAGCAGGGAGGTCCTCTGTAAAGCCATTCTTGAGAAATCACTCCTCATTTGAGTCCAGATGGAGTTCCTTTTTAGAAAAGGGTTCCTCCAAGAAGCAAGGTATTTGCGCACCAAATCATAAAGATTGAGAATCTTAGGAGTTGAATGTTTAATTTCTGTCTCTTGATTATCCCAGGAGCGATGCCAAGTTGTTTAACTAGTTCTAACTTAGGCAGATTTCTTCATTCTATTCTTCTTTTTTAATCGGGTTTTGCATCACTCTGCATGCAGCCTTCTTTTTTTGTCTTATAGAAAAGAAAGATAAGGAAAAAAAAGAAAAGAACAATAGAACCACGTCATTTGATCTGTTAGTTTGAGGAAAAGTTTTAGGAATATTTTTTTATTTTTTTCATATGATATTGAAGCAGCATCTTTATGTGCTGCTCAATTCACAACTTGTGACATTCTTGCGCCATTAATGAATGGTAAGACTAGTTCTACATGCGAGTGGTGTCATTATTTGCTCAGCAGAAGTTGCATAGGATGATCAAAGTGCAGTGCAGAATGAACTTGATGGGAACGCCAACATTTAAAGGTGATAATTTTATGATTTTGTACGACTGATTCTTTTCTGTAACTGGCTTAACCTGTAGTTTGCTTATGTTAACATCCATTGATTCACATTAGATAAATGATAAGAGTAAGAATTTTGAGTAGGATTAGCAATAGGTTGGGTCGAGTCCAAGCATACTTTAAGTTTGATTTAAAATCTGTCAATCCGGGACTGCGGGTCAAGGTGCAAAGGGCCAACCCTGGCTACGAGAAAATGTTTTATGTCGTCTTCATAATGAGTGGAACAAAAACAAGCCGATGAGATAGGAGCAAATATGTTTTATGTTGTCTTCCTAATGAGTGGAACAAAACCAATAAGAGAGTCGAAGATAAAACGATGCGATAGGAGCAAAAATGGCAATCGACTGGTCCAGTTGGGCTCGAAAAGATGTGTTAGGCCTGAGGATCTAAGATCAAGGCCTCAAACTCGATCAGGCTAATCCAATTTCTTTTAATAATTAGAATGAGTTTAAAATAAATGGTTAATTCCATATTTGGAAGTTAACTTTTGAAGCTAATCCCTGAAAACTCAATACAGCTTTTCACAAAGCTAAAACAATGTTTTAAAAACTGGACTAAAAGTTAAATTGGTAAGATAACAAATTTAAAGTTTAAAAGAATCAACTACTATTAGAAAGTCATAAAATCAGTTAAAGATTAAATAAAATAAAATTTTTAAATATAATTAAAAAAATTGTTATTTATTACCAAAAAATTTGAAGTTTAATTGAGAAAAAAGTTTGTGAATATTAATTGATTTATTTTTTTTAGTTCATAAGAACTTATTAATTTACAAAAATTGACATATTAGTTAATAAATTAATTAATTTTTAATAATAAAAATTATTAAACTAAATCAAACAAAAAAATAAAAAATTGACTGTTCAAAATTTTTAAGATTTAATCAATTAAATCAATTTGAATTTTTAATTATTGATACGAACTCGACAAACTTACATTGAATTTAGATCAAGTTAGACTTTTTTTCCTATATCTCAGGGGAACGAACTAATTCATAGCACATTTATAAGAAACAACCAACTGCTCATTATCTTCTTCTTTACTTTTGACTATGTTATTTCTTCGCATATAAGAAACATAAAGCGTTAGAGTCGTGTGAAATCAAGAAATAATTCTTGCTGGTACAAACAGCGATATGTGAACTATCTATATCTTGTTTTTCTTCTTTTTCCTTTTTTAGGTTAACCTCTCTCTTTTTAATTCTTCTTTACCTTTTTAATATACAAAAATAGAAAATAATAAATTAAAGCTAGAAATTAAAAAAAAAAAGAAACAACAAAAGTAGCGTGAAACATAAAAACACACGTAAAGAAAACTAAATATAACCATACTTAAATATAATCATTTTAGAAACAGTCTCTCTATTAGTTACAGGTAAGATTGTGTACTGTTAAACGTTCCAAGATCTCACGTATCACCATAATTCATATTAAATATTGTTGTTGTTGTTGTTGTTGTTGTTAATACTTATTAAAAATGTTTTAAAAATGGAACCAATTTGACCAATTTAATCACAAAAATCTTAAATTAGTATTATTTTAATTCTATTATAAACCGTTCCGTTCTGTTTCATTTCATTCCATTAATTAACATCTAATCATATTAAATATAATCATCTTGGAAACAGTCTCTCTGCGTACTATTAAACTTCCCAAGATCCCGCGTATCACCAGAATTTATACTAAATGTTGTTGTTGTTGATCCTTATTAACAATATTTAAAAAACGGAACCAATTTGACCAATTCAATCACAAAAATCTTAAATTAGCTAACATTTTAACTCAATTTTCAAAATTTTAATTTAACTTAGTTTAATAATTTTTTTGTTAAAATCGATTATTTTATTAATTAATCGACCAGTTTTTATAAATCAAAATAAATTAATTAATTTTTTTAATGAAAGATTATTTTTTGATAAATGAGGATTTTTTAATTATTTTCAATTTAATTTTATAAGTGTCTAATAACAATTAAAATTTTTAAACTTTAAAATATTTTATCTTACTAGTTTAATTTCTAGTACAATTTTTAAAAGATTACTTATTAATTATTTGCGTAATTATAAGATTATATTAAGTAGCCGTTAGCTGCTAGCGTGTAGGAGCAGAAGCGAGCTAACGTGATAGAGTGACGATTCCACCTACGCCCTATTACAGCTAATATAAATCTTATTAAAAAAACAAGGATCGATTGTTTTATTCCTTTTTGCTAATTATTTTGGATCTTCTTGTTGTTTAGTATCTTTTAATTTCAAAATTATTATTTACTTCTATAATATTATATAATTCACTTTATTAATTTTCTTGGTCCAATCATATTACATTATTTTAAATAAAAATTAAATTTAATAAATATATTGTGTGTATAAAATTAAATTACACAATATTCAATATATTTAATTATTTTTTGGTTAATTAAAATTTAATCTTTTTATTTCAATTTTTATATTTTTAAAAATTATTATTTATTTTTTTATTTGAGCAATTGAATTTTAAAGTTTTATTTATTATTATTATTTATGGTTGCAACAGTCCAAAGGAAGAGGAACAAAGACTTAGTTTGCGTTAAAAGGAGGCTTAATGCTTACCAACTGGTGGTTAGGCTATGAAATTGAACAGTCTTAAGCAAGAACCAGAAGCAACCACCTTAACACTAACACCACCACAACCCCATTTGATCAAAACAAGAGAATTTTGTAGTTAGTATTCATGAAAAATGTAACCTTTTTGGATCGATGATGGCTTTTATCCACACGTGAGAGGAACTTGGAAATGCCGGACCAGACAATTATTCTTAAAATAATTATTTGTTCGGCCCTCCTTTTTCATAAACTAATGTAGTTGGTTGTCCGTTAGTTTGATATAATATAACTACCAGACACCATTTTAATAATGACTTTTAATTGGTTTGGTGTCTTTGTTCCAATGATAAGGAGGTTGGTTCTGTTCGTGGGATGATATCTCTTGGGATTAGTTTTTTTTTTTTAAACCTTTTGTCTATGTGTTTTGTAGCCGGTTTGGTTTCAGCCGGCACACTTCGCTTCATTCTTGCGGGTTTTCCAGGTTCTTTGCTTGCACCCTTTTGCTTGTTTTTTTTGTAACTTGAATTGTGTGTATATGATTTGAGTAGCTCTTGTTTCTGTGATTGGCACATCTTCGATTCTTGGTTTTGTTCATAAGTTTTTCAGTGTGAAATCCACTGTATTGGATGGATGATTTGGAGATGGAAACTGGGTTCTTCTGTTTCGTTTTGAGATCCCTCTTGTTCATGGACCTTTTGACTTTTGTTGTGATTTTTGCTGTTTATTCGATTTGGTGAGTTGTTTAGTCACTAGAATCATATATGAGTGATGGGTCTTCTTTATCTCTAACTTCCCATTCTCTTGACATTTGTGCGGTAATGATTTCTTCAGTGGGACTTCCATGGCTGCTCTGCTGGTCATATGTGAACTTGACACGGGATGAAGAGTGACTGTGAGATTTATTTTCTTGTTTCTAGGGGATGAGTGCGAGTGGGGAAGAACTATTAGCTTGCTAGAGCCTGCTACTAGCAAATTTTGAACTGTTTTTTTGGCAACAATCCTGCTGTGTATTCTTGATGTGAGAACTCAATTAAGAATCTTAAAGTGATGGTAGTTGAGTCTAATTTTTAGAATGTCATTTTTGCCAGAATTTGCCGGTTGGATCATCATTTGTTGAGGACCATTACATGTGCTTCTCTGCTGATCATATTCTTATGAAGAGCACCTGGAGTGATCTGTTCTTAATCTGAGTGTTCTTGTTGTGACATTTAAGAATAAACTGATGGCCACCTATTGCCCTAGTCTAAGTGACCAGAAAGACAACTTTCAAGAACAGTATCAAGTTGACCAAAAACAGATCTCTTATTCCAATCTGCAATCCGAGTTTAGTAATTTAACGAACTATATCGATCAATCTCCTACTGCTGGATCATATTTCGAGATTCAAAATTGTGAGGAATTTCCCCCTCATGGAACTAAAAGTGAAATGATGTTCATTCCCCCTACAAGCCATACAAATTTGCATTCAATTGATAGGCAATTGAACATGGAAACAGGAGATGCATCTGAAAACCATGTTAGTGGAAGTTCCCAGGTGATTTCAAGGACAGATATAGGCATATTAGATGGTGAACCGATTGGTCAGAGTCAGGGATTATCTCTAAGCCTTAGCACACAGATGCCACCAGCAGTTTCTGTACCTTCATTTCAGTATCAGCATCAGAACCTAATTTTGCCTTCTGCATTAAGCAGTCATGTTCACGTGCTTGAGAAGTGGATCGAAGGAGATGCAAACAACCAAAGTGCAGACTTAAGAGATTCTGAATCTGTTTCCTCTTTTGCTGGAGGTAACCAAAACTATGTCAAGGCTGAGGCTTCTCACAGTTCTCAGTGGTTACTAAGCCATGATGGTCTGCATATGAATAAGTATATGCATGATCCAACAAGTTACGTAAGCACCACAACTAGTAACTTCAATTCCAAGTACATCAAGTCTGCAAGGGAGTTGCTTGATGAAGTGGTTAGCATGAAAAAGGTCGTAAAGAAGTCTGAATCCAATAAATGCTTAGATGATTCCAAAGAGACTGATGGGAGGCTTAGCAGCCAATCTATTCTTCCCACATCCAGTGGAATGTCACTAGAGCCTAGTGATTCTAATGCCAACTCCTGTGCTGAGCTATCACCTGCGGAAAGACAAGATACACAAAACAAGAAAACAAAACTTTTGTCTATGTTAGATGAGGTGAGCACATTTATTTCTCTGCTATGTGATACTATTTGGTTTTGATGTCTGATAATAAGAATTTATATCATTCCTAAAATTCTGAATCAATTGCATTCAAATTTGCGTGATAATGCTCAGAAGATTAGAACAGGTAGCATTGGAGGTCTAAATTGCATATAAAAGCGTGTGAAAGAAATTCAATAAAGCCGAACCATGGTAGTAATAAGTACAATAGCCACTTTTGCAATAGATTCCTGAGGCAGAAAGGACTTCAATCCACTCTTGCTTTCTAGCACAGAAGGCTGCTGCTCTCTACCATATTTTGTGAAATTTCTATCCTTTTGTCTAGGCATGTAATTTCTTTATCTCTGAATGCATTTCAATCCAGTATTTGCTTTCTGGTTCAGGATGGTTTCTTATTGTCACCATATTTTGTGGAAGATTTATGTTTCATCTTTAAGGTGCTGTAGTTTATATTTCTTTGGGTTTATTTCAGTTCTGTTTGTAAGGTTGCTTGAAATACAATCTACACTGCTCACTTCAGTGAGCTATGATTAGTTCAACAATTGGTTTTAGCTCGACTTCCTGTATGAGCTTTGCTGAAAACATGATGGTGATTTTTTTGCTACAGGTAGATAGAAGGTACAAGCATTACTTCCATCAAATGCAAATGGTAGTTTCATCTTTTGACATGGTAGCTGGCCATGGAGCAGCTAAATCTTACACTGCACTTGCGCTACAGACAATTTCACGCCATTTTCGATCTTTGCGTGATGCAATCAGTGGGCAGATAGAAGAAGCTAAGAAAAGACTTGGAGATCCTGATGCTTCAATGACTGACCAGAAAGGTATACCACGTCTTCGCTATGTGGATCATCATCTTAGGCAACAGAGAGCTCTACAACAGATGGGGGTGATAAGACATACTTGGAGGCCTCAAAGGGGACTACCTGAGAGCTCTGTGTCAGTCCTTCGAGCATGGCTGTTTGAGCATTTTCTTCATCCGTATGTTCCTCTATGCTTTTCCCTCCTTAACTTTCATTAATTGATTATATCTGAGTACAATTCTACTGATTTTGTTAAATTTCAGTTATCCAAATGATTCAGAGAAATTAACACTATCAAGGAAGACTGGGTTGACCAGAAACCAGGTAAAGGTTCTGTTTCTCACTGACAAACCTTCATAGTGTACCAACATAACTTAAACAGTTCCATTGAACATTAATTATGGATGGTCAACCTCACATGTCAAGAACTTTCAGCAATCTCTTTATTGTTCTTTGAGTTGGAAGGCTTATCTTTTACGTGTCAATGAGATTTGGTTGCTTGTTCTTCCAAAAAATTCCACTGGTTTGCGCATAGTCCACAAGACTTTTGCCATATTTCTGATCTTCTATGATGATCAGGTGGCAAACTGGTTCATAAATGCACGAGTACGCCTTTGGAAGCCTATGGTTGAGGAAATGTACAAGGAAGAGTTTGGTGAGCTAGAGGCCAACTCTCAATTTTCTTTGGATGATCCGTCCAAAGCACAGGGAGAAAATGATTTAGCATCTGATGATAGGCTTGACGAATTGCGAGAAAGTGTAGTTTCTACTGCTGATAATTTTCCTTCCAACCAAGTCCATGACTTAAAGTCTCATGACATTCTTGATTCAGAAACAAACATACCCATTGCGAGGACATTGCTTCCAAACGATCATGATGGTGCCAACATCACAGATTTTGGGATTATGAAATTCCAACAAGACCAAATGTCTAAGGTTGATGATCAGAGTTTGTATAATCACAATGGGGATAGGAATCTGATGTCTTCCTCTGTTTTATGTGACATGTCTGAGTGGAGTAGTTATACACCTGGAAACCAGGTGTCTCTTGCTCTAAGATTACAACAAAATGGAAGTGATTCATTTCCTGAATCTAAGGAAACCCACATCTTGGATTCAGGGATGGCAGATTCCTCTGCAGGACTTGATGCAGTTGATTATCATCCCATGAATGTGGGAAAGCAACAGGACAGGTTTGGTAACTCTCATATGTTCCATGATTTTGTAGTGTGAAACAAACCTGTGTTCAGAATCAATAGTGGTAAAGAGACAAAAAGAAAAAGAAGCAATGTTCTGAAGGATCAGAAATAGAAGGAGAGGATACACGGTGTTGGTTCTTGAAGAATCATCATTATCAAGTATAGATGTACATACGGCTGTGATGTCCTCAAATAGGTTCTGTTTAAAGTGTAGCTATATCTGTAAAGATTAAAAAAAAAATACATACGTATATGGTTACTGGCTTTTGTACTTAGTTGAATAAGGAGAATTGTACAAGTAGAATGGTTTGTCATTTTGTTAGTCCAAAATAAAATTGGATAAGAGGATGAAAAGTTGATTGTGTATTGCAATAATAGATGCCTCTTTATCAAGTAAAGATAAGGCTGTGTATTATTGGACTTTTCCAACTCCATGTTTTATCGAGATTTTCACTAAATGTTGTTATTGTTGTGTACGAATAATGGATGTTGCTTTTATGTTAACTTCATTTTCCTTTTGTTTGCTTAGGACATCCTAGTTTGAGTTGAAAAAAGGTTGATTCATTTGCTTATTTTGTTTTTATCAGTTTTAGAGCTATAAGCACACTTTTTCTCCTAATGGTTGTGTACTAGATAAACTGCTGAAATATTATTATACAAATTACGTGTTTTCGAATAAATAATTTGACGATTCAATGATTCAAAGTCAAGAGACAAGTTTTATTTAAATAGTGCTTATAGGCCCTTATTAGGGCTTCAAATCACCTGTACCGTTATCCCTGTTCTCAAGGACGGAGCCACATTGGGGGCTCCAAAAAAGTTTTATATAAAAAACTTATTATTTTAAATTTTTGATCATATTAAAAAAAACAAAATTTTGCTTTCATTAAAGCTTTGCCTCCACTAAAAACAAAATTTTGTTCCTATTGAAATTTTGCTCCTACTTAAAAAAACTTCTGGATCCGTCCCTGCGGCTGTTCCCATATGTTTCCAACAACATCCAACCATCTAATTTTTCTCAACTCTTACCAGGGCTTCAAATCACCTATACCGTTATCCCATATGTTCCCAACAACATCTAACCATCTAATTTTTCTGAACATATGGGAACAGGGATAACGGTTAAGGTGATTTGAAGCCCTTACATAGGTTCAAATAAAATTATGTTATTTTAGTATAATTAACCAAAACAACAATATTTTAAGCGTATAGATCAAGCCTTCTAATCTTTTAAATTAGAACTCGGAAATTCAATTAATTCAAGCTTAAATCGTTAATTTTACATTGAATCAAGTCAATATTGTCAACCAGACTTGTAAGAAAAGCAGCTTCACCGTTTGGACCACTCTCCTAAGAACAATTTTCCCTAAACATGTGCTTTTCACTAAAAATATTTCTTTCTTGCCCTTCTTGTGGCCCTTCATTGCATGCCCACTGACTTCTTTTAACTTATATTCTATTCTCCTGACCCAATTGTCATTTTCATTAATTTCTTCTTTTCATGAGTCATATGTGTGTAGTTGTACACCTTTAAATAGTTACTATTACTCTAAGTATCATAAGGCTTGAGCCGAGTCCGAAGTATAACTTATGTCGACTTAAAAGACTCAAACTTGTTAAATAAGAAGACAAATAAAAATTTGAGTTTGAATCGGGTTGAATCAATTTCAAACTGAACTTTAAGTCAGGAAGTAGAGTGAATATTTTTAATACCTAGATTTGAACTTGGTTCAGTCTGAATCTGTTGGGGCTGGACGTCGTTATTTGGATCCATGAGTCTGAATGAGTTTAGCTAGAAAACACCTGCAAAACAATAAAAGGCATGCTGGAGGTTGAGTACCGGCAGGCCCCTCTAACGCTCAAGTTAGCCTTTTCGTAAGGGTTTTTGGTGGCTATGAATAGAGAATATCAGGGTTCTTATGTCATACCTCCTTCCTGAAGAAATAGTGAACTTATATAGTAAATACCTGTCAGATTTAGGTCACCATCTATGAATGGGCCGTCTATGCCTGGGCTTGGGCCTGGACCTAGCACGACCAACCTAACCAAAAATCGATCAAAATCAACTTTTTTTTAAGGGAAATAAAGCGAACGTTACATAAAGAGTCTAGGAAAACAGAATCCCGACATATTCTTTAAGAGAAAAAAGTGGCACCAGATGAGTGTAGTGCCAAAATATGTGACCCTAATCAGGGACGGAGCCACAGTGGCCCCCACTGGCTCCAAAAAATTTTACATAAAAAATTATTATTTTAAATTTTTAACTCATAAAAAAATTAAAATTTTACCCTATTAATTTTTTTTTGGCCTCCGGTAAAATTTTGCCCTCACTCAAAAAAATTTCTAGATCCATCCCTGACCCTAATATCTACATTGTCTGCGTAATGAGTCAATCAGTCAGCGTATTTGTTACTTTCTCGATAAATATGTCGATGAACTCGATCAAAATCAACTTTACTTGTTGATCATGACTGGGAATTGAACTTTTTTGCTAAGACTACTTTCAATAATCTTGTTCTTAAGATTTTCTATTTAGTTCTACACACCTATTACATTTTCTTTAAAAGGATAGGAAGAGGTGTCAAAGCTGGATATCAAGAATCCAAATCTGGTAAAATTCTTAAAAACTTGTGATGAGAAAAGATTGAGAAGCAAGGAAAGTGAATAGGACATTCTAAGCATAATATGTATCATTAATAAAAACTATTAAACATTTTTTATTTTAAATTCTAAATAGAGGCGAATATTTAAGTGTGTGTATATATATACACTTGGTTTTTAAAGTCTTTCAAGTTTTTTGAGTGACGTGAAGCTCATTAAATGGGCAGCCTCATAATGTGGTGAAGGTAAAAGTGTGACCAAAGGTGAAAACTCACGGGAAGAGAAGGAAGATGACAGAATTTATCGACACACTAAGACTGTGATAGTTCAGGACATGCACAGCTGATGCTGAGTCTGATGCTGACACCTTTAATCTTAGGAGTGTGGTGTGGGCCTTTCAATCTAAGATCCCCTAGTAAACATAACAATGTCGCAAAACCAGAGGTTGACAACTGGACGAAGAGGAGAGGAGGAGGCCGAAAGGAACAAAGATGGCAATCATTACTTGAAGCAATTCGAAAAGATTAATTTAAAAAGAAAAAGAAAGAAAACCCAGAATCAATCTTATCAGTAGCACACCAAAACCCCTCTGATTACTGATTATAATAGAGAGGGAAATAAAAAGAAGCCATTTTTACTTGAATTTTCCTGCTTGTTCTCGGAAAGTAGTGATGACCCAACGTCCTTTCAACATCGATGTGCATGATTACAACACCAAACAGGACAAGTTTTCATATTCCCATCTCAGAATCTGTCAATCTTAAAACTGGGAGTGTGCAAAAGATAGCCCACTTTTTCCATCCTTATTTTTTACAGATTACAGTGGCCCAGGCCAGAGCAGTTTTAACATATTCAGACTCTCATCCTATTCCTCGACTTGTGATGATGAATGAGGAGGGGAGGGGGAGAGAGAGAGAGAGACTTTTACACTGTTTTTGAGCGTGAAAGTACTTTTGAGTCTTCCAAAGAAATGCATTAAAGCTGAACTATTGATGCTTATGCTTGTCAGGGAAGTTGAGGACCATCTTTATTGTCAGTTTCTGTATCTTTACTTAGCCAATGAGCTATGCTTCTTTGAGGGCTATGTCTCTAGGCATTGTAGCTGTTGGCTGCTTGGATTTAGACCTGTTTATTACTTCAGAGGCAAAGAGAGATGGAGGTACATAGGCCTTACTTTCTAATTCTCAACATTCACAGATTGATGTAAACTTTTTTAGCCCTGGACTCTTAGCATTCACTTCTTTATGCTCGTTTAAGCAACTTCTACTCCTCTTTTAGCTTTTAAATGTCCCTTTTTAGCACTGTTTATTTCAATGCTCTAGTGGGTTTGGCCTGTAAATCATATGCTTCAGTTTCTTAAGTCCAGGTTAGGACAAAAGCTATTCCAATTCCTGAAAATCATCCTTCAGATGACCTTTCTAAGCTTCTACTTAACAATCCAACTGCTCTGCAAGTTCTCTGCTGGTAATCCCATGCTCTAGTTTTTGCATGTGAATGTGAAGCTTGAGTTTTCTCTCTCTGTTGGAAATCTACCAAGAATGGAGCTCTGATACTCAGTATTCTAAGAACTCACCCATGGTTTCACAAGATTCACTAGCACATCCAACTTCTAGCTCTATGCAGCAGTTCAGTGACTCAGACACCACCAGTAGTCAAAACCATTTCAATTACAGCACCTATGGTTCAGAGTTTAGAGGCATCAACATTTTCGCTGAGTCTCTTGGTGCATTGCCTAACGTTCAGTCTCTCAAGGACAGAATGTCTAGACCAATGAACTTTGTTCAAGCTTCTTCAATGGAGGAACAGACAGAGGTTGGTCATACAAGACATTTAATGGATCTTCTTGGAGCTACAGACGAGACCAACAATCAAACTCAGAGGCTCTCCTTGTCTCTTGGTTCTCACTTGCTCGTTCCTCAGGTTCAATGTAGGCAGAGACCCTTAAATACTGAACTTACAGCTCCAGGTTACTTAATTTCTGGTGAGCAGACAAGAGAAGCTTGCAACATAGGAGTTGAGGAAGTAAATACAGACTACTCCTTCAGTTCCAATGCATTTAGATCTTCTACAACGTTGTATGAAGCAGAATCTTTTGCCATGGTTATAAGAAATTCACGATACTTGAAGCCTGCTCAGGTCCTTTTAGCAGAGATTGTGAACATCAGTGAGAAGACAGTTGACATCAGTAACGAAAAGTTTGCAGACAAGTTCATACATGGCAGCAGAAGAGGAACTCTGGGACTTTCTTCTCAGTTAAAAGCAGATTTGTCCAGTAACGATCTCTTAACAGCTGATAAGCAAGCAGTCCAAGTTAAAATTGTAAAGCTTGTAGCACTACTAGAAGAGGTGGGTGTAATGAGATATCATTGTCAGGTTCTGTAAAAACCTGAAGTGTTAAAAACTTGTTGTAACATACGTTTCAGGTAGAGGATAGATTTGAGAAATACTACCATCAAATGGAGCAAGTGATACTATCATTTGAAGAGGTTGCAGGATCAGGAGCAGCCAAATCCTACACTGGTCTAGCACTCCAAGCAATGTCCAGGCATTTCTCAAGCTTAAGAGATGCTATTGTGTCTCAAATCATTACTGCAAGAAGAAAACTTTCACAGGATTTACCAAGAATCAACCGGGGTTTGTCACAGCTGAACTTGTCCGATGTAGATAATACCAGACAAACCAGGCTGTGTCTTCAACAGCTTGGAATCATAACAGGTCAAAGGCAAGCTTGGAGACCTATCAGAGGTTTGCCAGAGACATCTGTAGCCATCCTGCGATCTTGGCTCTTTGAACACTTTCTCCATCCGTAAGCACTTGAACATGCACAATTAGTCTACGATCACTGCAATTAAATCTAGGTCTGATGCATTTTTTTTAATTACAGGTACCCTAATGATTCTGAGAAACTAATGTTAGCATCTCAGACAGGATTGACCAAGAATCAAGTAATGAAAGTTTCAAGAACTAGTTATTACCTTTAGTATTACGAAATGGATTCCCTGACGAAATTTGTTGCTGTTCCAGGTCTCCAACTGGTTCATAAACGCTCGAGTGCGGCTATGGAAGCCGATGATTGAAGAAATGTACAAGGAGGAGTTTGCTGATTCCTCTGAAGACTCGAATCCTTTTGGTCCCGTGACGAGAGAAGGTGCTACAGATCAGTCAGAAGATTGAAAGTTCAACTGGGATTCTCTTGTTTCTTCAGGTAATTTAGTATTCAAAGAGCAGAAACTAGCCGTCTCTCAACAGTTGAGAAGTGAACCAAATTTTGTAAAAAGTTTACTTGTTCTGCAAATTAGTCTCTTCAGATCCTGAAGAACATTGTGATTTTGAAATATCACAAACAGCTTTTGATCAGAGACTGTTTATGTGATCCACTGTTCTTTTTCTTTTTTTTTTTTCTGATAGTAAACGTTACAAACGTAAAAACAAACACTGACCGGAAAGGTAACAGAACTAACCCAAGCCAACAGGCTTACCCCGTACACCCAAACCCTACTAGCCTTTCACAACTAACATCAAGAGCAATAGAATTATTTGAATTTAAAATGAAATCTAAACAAGAAGGATGAACATTCCAGTAATGTGGGTTTGCATGTAATAAGGCCACCCTCGCTAATGAATGAGCTGCCTTATTGGCAATTCTACGCGTCCAGTGGAAGGACAGGTGAAGGAGATGTCGCTTGAAAGATAGACAGTCAAGTGCCAAAATTCCAATCTCAGAACGATGTGATGAAGGACCTATAATTGTCTGAACAGCCGACAAACAATCGGACTCCACTATAACCTTA
>JAOTBA010000006.1:1841076-1853576 GCA_025629845.1 Erythroxylum squamatum
TAAGGGAACTCTTGAGAATATGCATTTAGCGGAAGATGATGATATGTTAGTAGGTATTCATATCACCGACGGATTACCAAATTCCGTCGATACATATAAAATTTCGCCGACGAAATGTTCCATTCTGTCGATATAAAAACCTGAATTATAAATGCCGACATAAACATTACCGTCGGTAAAGCATTAAACTTTCCGACGGAATATATTTCGGTCGTTAAAGTTTACAATTACTTTTTAATCGCTCTGAACGTACTGACGGTGGTTCCGTCCCTAAACGATACCGACGGACTTATTTCGTCGGTGAAATGCAGATATCACCGATGGAAATTTTAATCAATGTCCGTCGAAATATAACAACAACGGCTAATTTTTCGTCGGTTTGCCGTTGATAATACACCGACGGTCTTATTCCGTCGGTAAATAATAGCGACAGCCTTGTTGACGACGATTTCTTCTTTAGTCGCCTTCCATCGGTAAATATATTTTTCGACGGAAATGTTGATTCTTCCGACGGAATATTCCGACGGAATACGTGATTTTTCTTGTAGTGATAACTGAACCCCTTATGTTTTGGGAGTAAATTATCATGCTTTAAGAGCAAAAGAAGACTAATTCTTCTTTTTGCTTGATTTCCTTCTGACAATAGTTTGAAATTCCACTTGAAGAGTTGTAGCTTTTCTTGTGTGACCATTATCCTCCTTGCTGGAAGAGAAATTAATTGGATTCTTATCAGATATGTGCTCCAATGTTATGATAAGAATTTTAGTAGTAGGATCTTCATGTTCTTTACTAAAATTGCAACACACTGAATTATCAAAATTATCGTTCAATATTGGAGTGTAGAATGTATGAACAATATCATCCTTACTAGGATAGAAGCTTATTGGATTCTTATTTAAATTATGTTTTAACGCTGGAGTTTGCTCATCCACCAAAGTTGGATTAGCTTCCAAAGTGATTGGGGGATTTGAGCTAGGGTGGATTTTAGGGTGAGAGGTTTTTTTTTCTTGCTTCAGATTTCCTTCCTCTTGCAATCGTTCCCAGTAGTTGTGAATTTTGAAAATTTTCTTGTTAGCTACCAATTTTCCTTAGGTTTAAAGTTAGGGGGATTCCTAGCATATGTAATTTAAACCTTCTTCTCAACGAGTTCAAGGTTATCATTGAATTTCATAATTGAGACCTATTTTGGTAGTTCTGCTAATACATCAACAACAACATAAGTCATGACAAAGTTTATCTTTTTGCTATCAACTATGGCTTGATCAAGGAATAGAGGCTTGCCAGTAGAGCTTTCCAGCTAACTCAAGCCTTTGGTTGTCCAGTATGTAAGTGGAATATCATGAATGCAAATCTATAAAGGGATATTAGTCAATTTAATTTCCTCAAATTTGACTACAGGTCTCCAAGGTTGAACTAGAAAGGGCTTTTTGCTTACATACCAGGGTTCTTCTTTGATTACCTCTGCCATGTATTTAGGAGAGTTAACCTTAAAGAAAAACATATCATCATTGTTCATAATTATATTAAGAAGGCGAAAATATTTATAGTTATTAGCATCCAAGGTTTTTATTATTGGGGCACTCTCTTATTGAGGAAGAAAACAACAATGGTGGATTTCCATTTCTGAACACTAGGTTGGGGAATGGAGATAGGTGGAGAGGAAAATTGGTAATCCAAAGTGGCACTAGGAGGACAAAAAGATAACTTGGCTTCAAAATTATAATTTCCTGTAACTTGAACCTAGGTGCATTTAATAGAGGAAGTTGAGGTTATAGGAGGTTTTGAGGCAGAAGCAGGTGTAGAAGAAGCAAGAGGAGCATAAAGAGTGTTAGATGGGTTAAGGGAAGGAGGAAGAGTTTAGCAGAGTTGGGAACTGTTCTGGAAGTTCAAACATGGTTATTGACTGATGGTTAAAAGTAAGAACTGAAAGGTTATAGGTAGAAGTGCACCTAAGGAAGGAAGAACAACAATGGTGGGAGATGGAAACAAGAAGATAAGAAGTATTGTTAATGGTGTAGAGGGAATGTAATGAAGAAGCCAAGTTGAATGAACCAAAATCGAAGAAAAGTTTATCACGAATTGCTGAGAATAAGAACCAGCTTGAAAAAAGTGATGGTAGAAGAAGAAATAGCTGCCAGAAGAAGCTAAATTATTAAAGAACTCAACAAATTACCAGAGGGCCATTCCCTTCCCCTCTGATCAGTGGCGAAGCCAGGAATTTATTTTAGGGGGGGCAATGTATATATATATAGTTTTTTTTAATCCAATCCACCATGGGCAACGATATTCTTTTAGGGTGGGCAACCCCTATACACATATATATCTTCTTTTAAAAAAAATTTGAGGGTGGGCAAATACAAGTAGCTTCGCCACTGGTCACAAAGGCTCTAATATCATATTAAGTGACCGCTTTATCACAATAGCTTGAGCTGTTGTGTGAAGCTAAATTAATTGATTTTATATATTTACTAATACAAATTATAGTACCAAACTTCAAATAAGTCTTCAAAATCGAGTCCGATTCAAAATCCAGTTTAATCAAACTTAAACTATAACCAAACTATGGTTTATTGGTTCATTAATGTCTGCCAAAAATTATTACAGCAGAGATTCACTTGTAGTGCCATCTGTTTCCACTACACTAGCTGGCAATGAACTTGATGCATTGCTAATAGACAATATATACACACACACACAATCATATTTGGTTGTATCATTCTCAGTTTAGACAAGAAGTACTGACATGAATTGTTGTTCAGCCTTTTTCAGGACAGCTAATTTCCCCTTGTATGGTAATGAGACAATAACTGGTTTTTTGGCATTGACCTAGATTTGACATTTCGACCTAGTCTTTCCAGTCTAATCTAACTCATTTTAACTTTAATAGATGAAATTTAAAATTTTAAAATTTAAGAATTTAAACTTAAAATTTAAAAAGATTTATGCTTAGTTTAATTTGAAATTTGAGATTTATTTAAAAATTTTAAGTCAATTTTGAGTTTTATAAACTTTCTCGACTTGAGCTGCCCGTTGAGTTATACATTATAACAAACTGAGTTAGGGTTGGATTTGGGAAAATCTTTTTAGGCTCGAATTCAGCCTGAAGCTCGACCGATTTTAGATTTATTTATTTTTAATTTGTAAAAATTTAAAAGATATCTTTCTATTCAAAATGTGCCATTTTATGTGAAACTTTTAGAATTTAAATAGGATAATTTCAAATCGAACTTGTTTAAAGTTTAAATTTTTAAAAACTCTCAAGTTTGACATGATCAAATGGAATCCAACCTAATAATTTTAGGTTGGATTGAGCTATTTTTACTTGCATTAGTCTGACATGACATGTTGCACAGGTTTTTCTGGACATGTAATTGCTCATTGTATGGTAATGAGACAATAACTGGTTTGGTTTCTGTCATTATACAATCTAACTGAATTATTATTCCGTTGAATTGACATGTTGTCTCCGACTATGACGGGGATACATACAGTGGAGATTTTTGGAATTTACATGACCAAAATCTTGTAACTTATAATTTAATTTATATTGAAGCTTGCCGGTACGATTGTACAAATGATTAAAAAATTTAATAGATTCGACTGGTTCAATTGTAAAAATTTTGCACTATTTAATTTTTTGATTCGGTTTAGTTTAATAACTTTTACGGTTAAAAACATGACAAATCTTTAATTAATTTATCAATTTTTATTAATTAATAAATCTTATAAATTAATATAAATAAATTAATTTTTATTTAATAATATATTATTTAAAATTAAACTTCAAAATTTTTGATGGTAAGAATAATCTCTTTTAATCATTTTTTAAAATTTTTAATTTTATTTAATCTTTTTGTTGATTTTATAACGATTTAATATCAATTGAACCTTTAAACCTTAAATATCTTTTTTTGCTGGATTAATTTCGGATCTGCTTTTAAAAACATTAGAGTAAGTATATCTAGTCGTTATAATTAAAAATAATAATTACAATTGAAGTCTTAGAATACTGCTCCATGGAATATGTAGGGGAGAGAAGATTGTGTTAGAATTTGCTATAACTAAACATTTATTTATTTGATAATCACGAGATTAAGTACTAATTGTGTAACATACATGTTAAGTAAGATATCAGATCTCCTGTTCCGGTTATAATGTTCCTATCATATTCTATTAAATCTTATCCATATATTTATATAGACTCTAAATAAATATATGAATAAGATTTGATAGAATAGGGTTAAAATAGAGTAACTGAAATAACTGAAACAAAAGATTTGACGCGGCAAATAAGAGCCTAAAGTTGCAAGCTTCATGTATCTTCTTTGATTAATAGTCTAAGTCAAATCAATTAACTTTAGGTGTTATCAATCAATAATTTTAACTCAAATCAATAAACTTTTAGATAAGATGATAATAAGCCGATCATATCAAATTAAACACTGGAGACCTAATCAAAATTTTATTTTTTAAATCTTAATCTAGTTTAAAATATAGGCGAAAATTTTCAAAATTTTTTACTGGGCTATATTTAAAATTTGTTATAAAATTTGTTAAAATATAATTTTGTTTTTATTTTCAATTTTGAAATTTTTAAGGAATTATATATTTCAATATTTAAAAAATAAGAGCGGATGTTAAACTAATAAAACAAGAAATTTAAGATTTAAAAGATTCTATTAGACCGTCAAAAAACTCACTATAAATTAAATAAAATTAAATAATTTGAAATATATTTTTAAAAATTGTCTTTACATATTGAAAATTTGAAGTTTAATTTAAAAATTGTTGACTGAAAATTATTTAATATATTTTAGTTTGTAAAATTTTAATAATTTGTGAAAATTAATAGATCAATTATTAAGTTAATTAGTTTTTAACAACAAGAGTTATTAAAATAAATTGAACCGGAAAGTTAAAAACAAAATCAAAAAATTAGGCAATTCAAAATTTTTACTAGGGATGGCCGGTCCGGTCCGACTCGTGACTTGACCAGGTCGGGATTGTCCGGCCCAACCTAATTTATCATTTTTTAAAAAAAGAATTAACAAACAAAATCATTTCTAACTATACGATGCCGTTGTGTCATTTTTGGTCTGGCCATGGGAGCCTTGAACCTACCCCTGCCCATGGCTCAGTCGGGCCAAGCAATACCGGCCCATAGCCCGATCCATGGGCCAATCAACTCAAGCTAGGCCCGTTGACTTCGGGCCTGGCCAACTCATACCAGGGCAGGTCCGAACTAGATTGCCATCCCTAATTTTTAAAATTAAAATGGTTGAACCGATTAAAATTTTTAATCTTTGAATTAAAATCTTTTAATTAAGAGTGATTTATACATAAACATAAGCTTGTAATACAATACTTTAAAATTTTGAATTAAAGATGAAATCAGATTAGAAGTACTATTTCATTAATTAATAAGCAAGCAAGTCCATCAAATCAGTCATTTGAAGAACTTGAAAAGAGAAGGCTTTGATGGTCTGTCATTTCCAAGCCAATGTTGCATATGAACCCCAATAGCATCAAGATAAGCCCCACACCTTCCATGGAAGCCCACCACCTTTCCTTCAGTCGTGGTCGACGTGAAGAACGTACCAATTTCTTCACCGAACGGCCCATACTTACCTCTACTAGTGTAAAATGTCAACGACCTCACGACTTTTGGCCTATCCTCTCTTATTGCACCATAGTATCCTGACATGCATGTCAGGACTTCATGAGGGTACTCCAATTTCACCTGCAAAAACAAATCACATCCCATGTCATTGGAAGTGAAGCTCTTATCAAGTTTCTTAGATTTTTAAGATTCTCTTGGTCAGATTATATTGTTTTATGTACCTTTTGTGTTGATGTTCCTCCAGTGCTTCCATGTTTAACAGACCAGACAGATTGTCCATTCCTGTCGTACTCAATCTGTATTGAACAAATAGCTTCTGCTGTTCTTGTTACAAATATCTGTTTAATCCCAGAAAACACTCCATCGTCCCATGGTCTTCCTCCATCTCCACCCCATGGACCTGGTCCACATGGAGCTGGTTCTTTCATCACTCCACAAGCAACATCTTCGGTTTGTCCTCGTTTGGCAACTACAAGCTTGTTAGACCAGGGAGAGTTGTCTATTTCTGCAACATCTGCTTCAGTTTTAGTTATTGCATCAGAAAGATAATGCTTTGCAGGTCTTACAACTCCTTCCACAAGGTGTACTCCTATGGCGTCCAGGAAAAGACCCTCTCTTCCATGGAATCCAACAATTCTGCCTTCCTTCATTTTGGTGGTGAAAGAGGGTCCTTGTTCTTCTCCAAATGGACCATGCACTCCTTTGTTGGTGTAGAAAGTAAGCGACTTGATTATATGAGGCCCCATGTACATTAAAGGCCAATAGGTTCCACTAATATTCATTAGTATCTCAGAAGGATAATCGAATATTATCTGCAAGAAATGCACCAACCAATACTCAATAGTAAGACACTGGACCAAGTTTTTCAGTTTTCTGAAATGAAAACCTGAAGATCCTACAATTTTGGTACATCAATCTGCTAAGGTACAAGCTATTCTGGTATCCTTTTCCAGACGGTATGTGGCATGGTATGAAACGGATAATTCTGTATCTAAGACAACTAACCTTATCAGTTTTGAATCCTCCACTTCCGCCATGTTTGCTTCCCCAATTAGGCTGTCCATTGTCATCATATTGGATTCTAATATATGCAATGCCAATACTGCGTGACAAATGGATCTGCCTAATCCCCGAGTACTGTCCGTCATCAAACAAGGAACCACCAGTGCCACCCCAGGGTCCATATGTTATCAGACCTTCAATTTTTGATGGAATTCTTCCTATACTAACTCCCTGAATTTCAGGTCTTCCATTTAAAGTCTGATGATACACTCGAGACAAAAACAATCATGTGAAAAGAACAGAAACATGAGAGAGATGTCTTACCTTGGTGATTGTTCCGGCATCGGTATAATGCTCTTGTGAAATTTGTGTTGACAGCTTTTTTTGTAGAGGGTTGCCATTATCATCTTTCTGCCTCACAGCAACAACTATGTCATAAGCATTGCCTGCACTTCCTTGTATAACAGAGTAGCCTACACTGTCACTCCCATTAGTATTGTAGCTTTTCGTCTGGACAATAGCTTTGGAGCTTTTCTCTTGCTGGTGAGGCTTCAAATATATCCCAATTGCGTTAAGACACCAGTCACTTTTTCCATGAAAACCAACGACCCTGCCCCCAGTCACTGGGAATGAAAAACATGTGCCTTGTGTTACTCCAAATGGTCCATATGTTCTCTTGTTGCTTTCAAATGTAAGTGATCGAATAAGTACAGGTCCCCAGTCGTTTATGCTGCCATAGTGTCCACTGACTGAAGTAAGGAACTCATTTGGGTAATCAAATTTCACCTGCAAGATGCATATCATTAGGAACAATGATAGTTCACAGATCCTGTGTCCAAGTTCCGATCGTACTTCTTGCTATGATTGCAACATCTATACATAGTTAAATTTCAATCAAACTTCAATTCAAACATCAATTCTAAGCTTCCCTACATTCTTAGCCACCAGGCTAAACCCCTCTCCCTAACTGCTATGGACATTTCATTTCATTCCTATGTTAGTCTAGAATCACCAGAATTCTATGACCATATCTTCATGAAAGAGCGGACTAACCTTGTCTATTCTATTGCCTCCAAATCCTCCATGCTTCTCTGACCAAATTGAGACCCCTTTCTTATCATACTCAATCTGAATGGAGTCAACACCAGCACCATGAGCTATCACGAATTGTCTGACCGTCGAGTAGACTCCATCATCCCAATGAAACCCATCTTGACCACCCCAAGGACCAACGCTCATAGGTACCTTTTCTCCTTTTTCAGAGCTCTGAAAACATCATCACACTTCCAGCTTATTAGTGCTTACGCATAAAGAAGTTCAAAAGAAAAAGTATTGCAGAGAAGCAAGTTAATGGAAGTTTAGACAGTACCATTCTGTTGGTAAATAAACGGATACTTGGAGACTTGTTGATTTAGTGCCGGTTGGAAGAACTTTCTTGACGCTACACAGAGCAATAGAGAAATATTAGTCCTATTTAATGAGCAACAAAAGCATCCTCGTGAGTGGAAACTCTGCATAATAAAGCTGTCTTAAGCTAGCAGAAGAAACAAATTCCAAATGCACTAAAGAGGGACATGTTCGAAGATAAGAGAATCAGATCCATGAAACAACCTTTTCACTAAGGCATCCGTTATCCTGTGATTGAAAAGTCACCACGGGTTTCTGACCGTGAATTTCCACAATCGTGGAAGAGCAAAACAGCTCATCCATCATTTATTGTCAGATTCTGCAGTGTTTACTATTTGAGAGCTACTACAACATTAAGCTGAATCATTCACGATTATGGATGCCTCAGAAAAAGGCATGGAACCTTTTGACATTCCCTTTGGAACTTTTCATATCATGAAAGCTTTGTTCATAATAGTGTTGCAGAATCTTGCAGTAATGGCCCGGGTTCTGGAAGTTGACTCTTCACTGGTGTGAGGTTTCTACTTCCCATATGTGGGTATTTCTCGTTTGAGAAGATACTCTCTTCCTTTTCTATCATTGTAAGTTTCATCCTTACTCTCTCGTCCCTACCAAACTCTCAAAGTGTTCTATAAAACCATGAGCATCCTAGTGACTACAGTAAGTTCAAATATATAGTCTTCACCATCGAAGTAACTAGCTTTTGAGCTACCGGTTGGCATTGTATGAAATTCCAAGACATCAGGATCTAAATGAAGCAAAAGACCATAGGAAAAAGTAATCAGCTTTGTTAACTTTATTGGCTATATTTTCATAAAAGAAGTGGGAATACAAGATGAAACTTTACAATGCCTTCAAACAATTAGAGGACTTCAATCATGTCCCTTCACGAGGTACTGAACATCGAATGTAAGGAATAACATTGCCTGAGAACTTGACTTCCATACAGAACTGGAATTGAGAAAAACCTCCTGTTTCCAGTAAATTCACACTTTTCGTGTTTCTTGGCTGATCATGTGTTCCTTCGGCACTACTGATGCCATAACCATCTGGTACATACTTCGCAATATCAGTCAATGCACTTCAAATATGCTTCTGGATCTTGAGGCAGTCTTTTAAGTCCATTCCAACATTCCATCAAAAGTTCCAGGAGTTCATTTCCAGTTGGCACCATATGATTAAGTTTAACAGAACTTATTTCTCTAGAGGATTCTTGTCAGCATACTTCTTTCACTCTTTCGGAATTGACTACTTACAAAATAGAAAAGAAGTTACAACGAGGTAACTCAAAACTAAACCTGTTAACACACTGGCCTTTGGTCTGCAAGCAAGGCACCATTTCAACAACTGTCAACCTTAAATCCACTGGGATCGCTCCTCTGGCAAATATGTCACCTGCTCATTGTTTCGACACAATGTATTGCAATGATAGTTGTAAAACACAGGAAGCAGTAAACATGTAAGTGTACACGAATTTCCAATAAGCTACTATGTTATCAGGGGATTGATCTTGACAGCAATTACACATTTATGTTTTCGCTTTTTAACCTACCAATAATCCCTGCAAGAACATTTCCCAGATTTAAAGTGATGGAGGGACCTTGAGTCACTCAAGAATATTTCACAGCCATATTTCAAGGTGATATATTTAGCTATCCCATGACATTCTCCACACATTCTTATGTTCTTAACAATTCGTATACTTTTAGGTGTAGAAGGTGATGAAACAAGAGCAAAAGCTAGGGCAAGCTTTTCACTATGGATACCAACAATTTCTTCCCTCTCTTCTTCCTCTATTTCATCCTTATAAAACCCACAACCCAGATCTTGTGCCTTGATTTCACTTGAGATGCTTTCTGCCCAAGAAAACAGAACATCTTGGTTGAATTTAGGCCAGTTGCCTGTCACAAAAGAATGCACCTTCTTTTTTACTTCAATCCAGCTCTGTCCAATAAGTTTCGGTACCTTGCCATTTCCATCAACCTTTTTTACTTTCGAAGCATCAAGGACTTTTCCATATAAAGCATATCCTTGTAAATTTGACTGATTAATCAAAGAATTCCTGGGTTCTGAGTTCACCAAATTCTCCCTAGCTTGCATTGCCATGTCAAAATTGCCATGAATGAGGCAGGCAGTTAGGAAGGTAGACCAGATGGATGACTCAGGCTTGATTGGCATATCTTCAATAAATGCCAATGCTTCTCCAAGCCTACCTGAACGACCATATAAATCAACCATAGCTGAATAATGTTCTAAAGTTGGTATGATTTTGCAGTCATTAACCATGCTAGAGAAAGCTTGCTTCCCCATGTCAAATTTTCCAGCAAGACTCTGTGCGAGAATTATAGAAGCAAAAGTAGTTCTGCTTGGTTTAATTCCTGATATTCTCATCTGATCAAAAATATCAAGTGCAGCATCTGGACAAGCATACAAAATATAACCAGCAATCATTGAGTTAAAGGTTATCACATCTTTGGATATAATCCTGTCAAATATGCTTCTTGAATAAGCTATATTCCCTGATTTCGTGTAAGTGTCAATAAGTGAATTAACCACAGGCAAGGCAGATACTAGATTTCTGCGCAATGCACAACCATGGATCTCTTTCACTTGGTTGAGTGTAATCAAACTTGCACAAGCAGGTAAAACACTCAATATGGTAACAGGATTAGGACGAATACCAGCAGACTGCATTTGCCGAAATATGCTCAATGCCAAGTCTTTTTGGCCAATATGTATATGACCAGCAATAAGTGAATTCCATGATGCAGTATCCCGCTTGATGTTCCCGTCCTTCTCCATCTTTTGAAACAAATCCATGGCTTGATCCTCATCTCCATTTTGTAAATAACCCCATATCATTGTATTCCATGTGATGACATTGGGCTGTATATTAGAATTCTGCAATTGCGTAAACAGCAGGTAGGCCTTACCGCAATATCCAGCTTGACAATAACCTCCAATCATTGAGTTCCAAGAAAAAACATCTTTCTCTACCATCAGATCATAGACCTGTCGAGCAGCTTCTAGGTCCCCACACTTTGAGTACAGGTCTATTAGAGAATTTCCAACCAGCACATCGTGAACATTACCCAACTTAACACCAAGGGAATGGATTTCCATCCCTGCATTTAATGATTTTAAAGATGCACATGCTGAAACGGCACTTGCAATTGTAACACCATTTGGTTCAACCCCTGTTAGAATCATCTCTCTAAATAAGTCTAATGCCTGATTTGTCCTATTATTTTGACCGAAACCAGAAATCATTGATGTCCAAGCGACAACATCAAGAGCAATTCCATTACTCTCCATCTTCTTTTTCAATTCCATAGCAACATCACAACGCCCTATTTGGTTATAACCAGAAATCAACAAGTTCCAACTTACTAAACCCGGGTCAGTCCCTTCTTCGCACATTGCATCAAACAATCTATGAGCCTTCTCAACATCCCCAATTTGACAGTACCCTGACATCATAGCATTCCAAGCTGTTGTGTCCTTCTGTTCCATCCTCTCAAAATATCTTTCTGCCACGTCCAACTTCCCGCACTTGGCATAGACAGCTAATATCGAATTGCTTACGCGCGGAATATCACCCATTCCGCATTTCACTACCAACAAATGTATCAATTTCCCAGTCTTTAGATCACCGCAGTTCCCACACGCTTGCAATATCTTAGGCAGTAAAAACGCATCAGGCAAACAACTATCCTCCATTGACATCATCATATAAAAGAGCTCGATCACTTCCCTGTATCTACGCTCCCGAGAACAAGCACCAATCATCGCCGACCAAGTGAACAAGTTTCTCTCACCCATTTCAGCAAACACTTTACGCGCATCTTCCAAGTTCCCACATTTAGCATACATACTTACCAGCTTAGTTTCAAGAAACGGACTTTTGTGCTTCACCAAACCAATCCGAGAATGGACTTTTCGACCCAGAATAAGGGAATTCGAGTCGATGCATGACTGAACCAAATTTAGGAAAGTATCGGGTCTTACCTCGGACCCATGTTGAGCTAAGGAGTCAAGAGCCGCCACTGCCTCGCTCAATCGTCCAGTTTTGCAGAGGTAGTTTACGTACGAGTCGGTAACAACTTGGTGTCGCTTTCTGGAGAAGGGAACAGATGCTACATTGGGTCTGTTCAAGAAATCCCATGTGGTGTCTTGTTTGGTCGGGATTGTGATCGGAGGTTTGGAGATGCTTCGGCCCATCAAATTCTCCATCCTTGAACGCAAAACCTCCCTCTGTGTTGGCTAAAAACAGATAGAGTTGGCGGGATAGATCGTCTGTTACGGTCCCTAAGCGAGAAGTACACGTGTCGTCTTACAATTCGCAACTGGAATTGTGATGCGGATAAAGATCCTTTTTACAGTGGACCGAGTATTTAGGGGGCGTTTGGTTTGAGGGTTTGGGAATGAAGGAATGGAATAATTGCAAAAAGTAGTGTTTGCTTTGGAGTTT
>JAOTBA010000006.1:1858315-1896472 GCA_025629845.1 Erythroxylum squamatum
ATTCAGTACTAAATAGAACAAAATAAAATGTGAACGTCCTAAAGATTACTGACAGCCTTGCAAATCATTTAATGGAGTAAAATCAATAGTAAACAAAATAGTCAAAGCAGAACCATCAAAACATTCTTTTAGAAATTACCTACAGATACTCAAAGATCACTTACATACATTTACTTACAAAAGAGACCATCTAAATTACTTACTAGATTACTTACAAAAATTACTGTCTAAATTACTTACAAAGGCTCCTTTATTGCTTATTGCCTTGAAGTCCCGGCAATATCTATAATCGGTCGCTTGATGCGTTCCTCTATAGCATTTATTACAAACACATATCATTACTGTGCATGATTAGAAATCATTTATGCACATTCATATATACTGATTATGCATAATGCATGCACATGAGAATTTCTCGGGTTTCTTATCCTTAATCTTGTCACATAATCAATCATATGAAACCAAACTCAATTTTTCAATCTAGAATTATCTCACAACCAACTTTCAAGTCCACATTGTTCAATTATTCTCATTAGGAAGGTGATGTAATTAGGTAATACTTCCTTCTAGAAAGTTGTCCCTCTTTGTCTTAGGTTTCCAATGATACCAAGTTCATTCCATTTGGTTATGTATACTGAAAGTTATACTCAAAAGATTGTAGACTGTTCTTAAGCTTTAGTAGAATTCTTATCTCAACTTCCAATCAGATTCTAATATTCTTAGAGGCAGAATTAGAACTCGATTTCTTCGTACAATTTGTAGCCCTATTCTCTAGTTTAATTCAAATTAAAAATCACTCAATTCGGATAACTACAGAGAAAGTTATGCCCAAAATACTGAAGCATGACCAAGCTGTCAGGAACTTCGCCTCGGCGAGCCAAAAGTTGGCCGCGTCGAACTTTCCAGAGAGCAAAATTTCTCGCAATTTTCTTAAAAGTTTGTCGCAGCCAGCTTTCACAAAAATGAAATCCTTCAAGTTGGCCACGGCGAACTAAAAAGGGTTGGCCGCAGCAAACTTTCACAGAGATGAAATCTTTCAAGTTCATCATCTTCAAACTTCCCAGATTTTACACTTCAATCTTATTCAATAAGCACATATCACACTTAAACCAATTCCTCAACTTCCATTTCAGCTCATCACAACTCAAACAGGACAAATCTATATTTAAACACGAAAAGCCAATTCCTTACACAAGCTTTCTCTCACTACTGCGTATTTTCCATTCTTACTACATTTGTTTCATCTTCTGCATTTTCTTTTCAAATTACCCAACACCCAGTAGTCTCATATCCAATTTCAGATACTCTAACTGCTATCTTATACACTCACAACCTCAAATCCTCATCTAAGTCATTCGGTGAATTCATTCACCGAGACTACACTGCATAAACTTCTCATTGCATGTGCTCATTCTTAACATATGAAACATCATCCAACTCATGCATGTACTTATTTCCAATACACATCATCAGAATCATTCATAAAGCTCAGAAAGTTAAACTGTACTAACCTCGTTTTCAGGAAATCACCAGGGTTTCGGTGATGGGTGAAGAAGCAAGACTAACGAGAGAAAAGCAACTAACAGTTGGACCAACTTATTTGTGTTACAAAGGACATTACTGCTATAAGAATCCAAACTAGTGTTTCGGTGAAGAAGATTCAGTGATTTTCAAAGAAGACTAACTTAATATGAAGAACAACAAGGTTCTAGTGGTTTTTCCTCTAACACACGTGCTCGCGTGCATTATAACCACGTGTGTTGTTAACAAAATGACAAATGTATCATTGCATGTGTGCCATTTGTTGTCCATATACAGATGCTACATAGTAAAATTCCATTGGTCTATTTTTACTAATATCCCAAAATTCCCAGAAAAATTCCTAAAATTCTCAAAAATTTTCGAAATATTACTAATAACTTCCAAATAAATTACCATCACTAATAAACCCAAATTCTCATCTTAATCAAAATTCTAAAACCAATTACACTCGAAATGTCATGAATGCATGCTCAATAATTTGTATGAGTCCAGAAATGCATATGCACAATAAGCAAACTTAATTATGCAAAGCCTACTATGCATTGAAATTCTTCAATATTCTAACCCCTAATATACGGTGTTACACCCTAGGCAGCCCAACTCGAGCCTTAGGAACCTGACTCGATTATAAAGTAAAAACTAATTATTTATATTCAAATAAAACGTATGGTTAATTATTAAAAAAATTTTAATTTTTTGTCAAATTTTAAATTATAACTCGAACTTTAAAAGGCAACAATAAAATGTTCAAAATTTCAATTTGTTTCAATTCTAGCCTGAACTTTAAAAAGTAGCAATAAAATACTTAAAACTTTCAATTTTTTAATTCTAACCTGATGGTAGTGTTTTCGTTAATTTTTCTGACGTGGCTTGCTACGTGTTTTAGAAACCTTAACTATTAATACACGTTAGCCAAAATTAACACAACAAATGAAAACTAATGAAATGGCGTCATTTAATCACATAATTAAAATAATTTTGTTATTTGAAAATGACCTAAATCAGATTATGCATCCCCAACGACTTTACGCTTTGATTTCAGTTTTTTCTTTCATTTTCAGTTTGTTCTCTCGACGCCCTCATCCTTAGATTTTCATATTACGCAACCCTAATGCCCTCACACTAAGAGCATCAGGAGAACGAACTAGAAACAAAGAACTTACTGGTGCAGTACGCTATAATGTGAGAGTAGTCTAGCACCTCAGAAGAACAAACAAAAAATAAAGGGCTGAAGGCATCGAAAGAACAACAAATAACGTCATATTAGAATTGAAAAAATTAAAAATTTAAACATTTTATTGCCACTTTTTAAAGTTTTGGCTAAAATTGAAATTTTGAGTATTTTATTTAGAGATGGCAAAACCGACCCGGCCTGATTTTGGCTCGGTTTGAACGGGTCACAGGCCGACCATGGGCCTACTGGAAGCCTGACTATTCCTTAAAAAACGACGTCGTTTTTTACTTTTTCTTAAAAATATATATATGACGCGATGGGTTTGGCCTGGCCTGCCGGGCCACGGGCTGACCCATCCCGGCCTATCGAGCCATGAGAGGCTCGGGCCTGGCTCGGCCTATTGACATCTCTAATTTTATTGTTACTTTTTAAAATTCAGATTATAATTAAAAAATTGACGAAAATTTAAATTTTTTTGATGATTAACCCTAAAATGTAATAATTTTTTGTTGCCATACATACTTCTAAGGATTTTTTAGTGCGTACTTAAAAATAGTCATTACATTTCTTAATATTAAAAAATAGCATTTCCTTTTAGTTAACTAAGTTTAAATATTAGTAATTTTTGCAAGATGAGTAACAATACTTGGCTTACAAAATAAAGGGTATTCTAGTGGTAGTAATAGTGGGCATGACAATTTAAAACCAATCTGATCTATAGTAAACCAATTAAGTTTGAGTGAATCGAATTTTGTATTAATTTGAGTTTAAGGTCGATCAGAACAGTCTGATTCTTTACTTTATTCCAAAACAACATTAATTTGATTAAGAAATTAATGCTAAAAAAATTTAAGATCAAAGCAATATGGTTTTGAAAGTGAACTCGAGTTTAGATTAGGATGACATGACTCCATTTTGATTGAATTTTATAGGTTTAACTCGACTCAGCCTATTGCCATGTCTAATTAGTGGGCTTGAAAAGCAAAAACAGTCATGGCCATCTAGTCTTGGATTGTTTAGGTCATGCCCTAAATTTGACAACAAAACATATTCTTCAGTTCCAATGACTTTGTCCTTTTCGCGGACACTTTAAATCCTTGCTTGCTTTTGACCTCCTTTTAAGGACTTTGCCATGTATTTGACTCAAAAGTTGTAATAATACATACATCTAGTCATAAAGCCAGACCTATTTAAACTTTCCTTTTTCTTCATTTTTATGATCTATAATTCCCATTATTAGGGTTGGACTCGATCAAAAAGCAGTCAGCCTAATAAACTTGATATATATATATACTAATCTCCATATAATTTAATAATATCAAAGGTAATAAAGCGGGCTAATAAATGATCTGAATTAATGAGTCGAAGTTTAAGAGAAAAATAGATTTCAATTACTATGAACCAGACTCATATTGGACTTGTGATGGAAAAACTCCATATGAAAGTTATATATAAAGGTTAAGGTCTCCTTCAATTACTTATGTAATTCGTAAGCATACGGATCCTTTGACTTGTTAAGAGTGCTTACGTCTTAAGGAAACTGAAAAAAGATGTTAACCGAGTGTCAGCAATCAACTTCTGCAAAGGTCCCAGGAGATTGGAGCTCGTTTTGGCTTCAGAAACTGCTTAAGAACATCGGATGAAACCGAAATCAGGTATTCCGCATTTCCTTCATTTTTAACTCTTTCATGAACGATCCGGAACACATAATAAAGTCGATCCTACGTGTTACAAATAAATCGGTAAAGTCAAAAGTTTAAGGTTTAAAATATTCGATTATTATTAAACCGTCATAAAATCGGTTAAAGGTTTAATAAAATTAAAAATTTTGAAATATGATTAAAGAAAACTGTCATTAATTTAAAGTTTTGATAATATTAATTGAAAATTAATTATTTTAATTTAATTTATCAATTTTTAACAAGAGTTATTAAAATAAATTAATATAAAAAATTAAAAATCAAATCAAAAAATTAAATAATTCAAAATTTTCATTTTTAAACTGACCCATCCGATTTTTCAATCGTAAGTTGCAATTCATTTTGCTTAGCCAACATTACTTATAATTGTGTTTATAGGGTTCATTCTTGTATAGATAATTAGTGATTTTATTTGGAAAAGACAGCAAATTTTCGGTAAAGTTAATGGAAATTGATTTTTTCAAGTGGCATAAAATTAGTGGCTAGTGGGTTCTTTCAACCTAGGTTGACTGGCTACGAAATTGAAAACGGGACTCATGTTATCTTATTCTGTTTATGACTGCGACAGACCTCACGACTGCTTTAACTATAAGATTATTCGGTCACGAAATGACATTATGTCACATTAACGTTTCCTCAACAAAGTAGTTAAATCGATAATAACATAAATTTAAGATATAAAAGATTCGGTCGGTATTAAACTGTTATAAAATAAGCTAAAAAATGAATATAATTAAAGAATTTAAAATATATAACTAAAAGATATTGTTTCTTACTAATTGAAAAATAAAAATTTGAAGTCTAATTAAAAATTAATAAATAAATAAAAATTAATTTATTTATTTTAATTTATAAAATATTATTAATTAATAAATTGATCGATTATTAGCAATAAAAATTATTAAAATACGTAAATCGAACCGAAAAATTAAAAATCGAACTAAAAAAATTCAGTATTTTAAAATGATAAAGTGCAAACTTTTATAATGAAGTTTTTGCTATGATTGCTTCCTTTTGGAATAAAAAGATAAACTAAAAATTTGGTGGAATATACTAATTCTTTTTTTTCTAATCTTTCTGTAGGGACAAATATCCATCCATCAAGTTTGCACTTTAAAGATATGTTCTCTTGTAATGTAAAGTGGACCAGCACAAAGGTAATACGTCATCCTTCCACTTGTGAATTGTCTTATTTGTTCCTTTTTTTTTTCTCTAAAAAATCATACTATTTTTACATTACCTAAATTTTCTTTTTTTGTGTGTGTGCTAATTGATTGAATTTTATGATCCAAAGTTTGACTGCTTTTACTATCAAATAGAAGTGCTATGATTAATATTAGGTCCTTGTTAAGGTTAGTAATGGACTAACACATCAACCCTATTCAATTTAATTTAAATTGAATTTACAATGAATTTAGGTTTAGCCTAAGCTTTTTTTTTATCAGTAATATGAAATGATTAAAAAATTTAACTGATTTGATCGGTTCAACAGTAAAAACTTTGAACCAACTGATGTTTTGGTTGGATTTTTAATTTTCAGTTTGATTTATTTTAAAAAATCTTATTATTAAAAATTGATCAATTTATTAATTAGTTGGTCGGTTTCATAAATTATTATAAATAAAAACAAATCAATTAATTTTTTTTAAGAATCTCATTTTTAGTTAAATTTCAAATTCTTCAATGAGTAAAGACAATCTGTTTTATTTGTATTTCAATTTTTTTAATGTTGTTCAATTTTTAATATTTTTATGACAATCTAATACCGATTTAACTTTTTGAACTTTAAACTACTAGTCTTACTGGTTTAATTTCCGTTTTTAAAACATTGCTAATCTATATGCATAAAATGCTTGCTACAAGTTACTAATATTAAATAAATTATATTTTGTTTTCTATTTGAAAGATGATGAGGATTGTCATTAATCAATTGGAGTTATAATTACTATTGATATTGATCATAAAAGTTTGAGATTTTGAATTATATAAACCAAAAATAGTAAGGTAGCTTATCTTGACCCCAAGGTTACCATGAAATTGAATCTCTCCAACCCTTGCAATCTCATGATTGAGAAAAAGAAGAACAAACTAAACATGATTATCCAATGACCATTGTAGTGAGTTAATTTGTAAAGTTAGATTTCTTAACCAAAAGCAATGATCATTTCATCTTTTGTCATTATTCCTTTATAAGGAGGCTAGACATTTCTAATCATTTATATATATATTTCAACTAATCATTCTTTTTTTTTTTCTCAATAACAAGATGTACTAAAAAGTGATGGAGCAAAAAATTTATAAAAATTAAATAGAAAAAAGGCATTCACTTACACACATATATAATTTTATAAAATGTTGTAAGATTGCTTACTATTAGACCTTTCCAGATTTCGCGCGTCAGCGAAATTTCTACTAAGTATTTTTATATAGCTTTTATAAAAGGGTTTTAAATTAAAGATTCATCAAAAAGAGAAAATAATTACAAAATTATACAAAAATTAACCTCATAGGAACAACTATCATTGAGAATTGAATCTTGGAAGATAGTGAGAGTAAGAAATTATGCAAAAGTGGACAAACAAGGAAAAGGGGCAAAAGCTTTCATTCAATAAAGAATAATTGTTTAGAAGGAAAAGGAAAGGGAAACTTATAAGAATTTAACCAAACAAAACATAGTTGTATAAGTAAACAAATAATAGAAAAAAGCAGGCATGCTTCTAGGGTAAAAGGAGAGAGAGGGCAAAAGGCAAAGCTGGAGCTTGCCCATTCTCTGATCTCACGTTATCCCATCAACTTTTAGACTGATGTGAAGCTTTGTGGGGACTGACCATATTAAAATGACACTTCTCTGATCATCCATAGCTTAATCATACTTAACTCTCTAATCTCTATCTCTCCTCACTAGAAAACAAAAGCATATCACAAGTCTTAAAGGGTCGGTCGAAGATGATTGAAAGAACAAGAGAGAAGGGTTGTGATTGCATTCTAAGCTTTTTCCAGGCTTCATCAACTTCCTATCTCATTCTCTCCATACAATTAATGAATATTATCAATATTTTAGAAATTGGACCGAAAATTAAACCGATAAAATAAGAGATTTAAGGTTCAACCGATATTAGACAGTCATAAAATTGATTAAATAATGAATAAAATTAAAATTTTAAATCTCGGGAGAAATTTGGCAATTTATATATTGCTCAATCTCATATCCCTAATTTAAAATCTTTATTGCACATGATTGTGTCCGTGTTATTGTTTTGTATTGGTCGGTATCGGTCGATACCAATCTTACCAAGAAAAAATTGGTACTCAATAAGAAAATCTCATACCAAACTCTGATATCATATGGTACCAGATCTTTCGGTTGGTACCGGTAAGTATTGATCTAACTAGAATAACGATCAAATAGTGGTCAGAATTATAAATTCAAAGAAATTATAAGATTAAATTGAAAAACTTAAAATTTCTCCTATATAAAATATTAATTGCTTATAAATAAAAATGATAAAATTATTTATAATTTATTCAATAAAAATAAAATATAAATAATAATGTATTAACTAAAATACAAAGTGACTATAGAATTCATAATTAAATATATCAGTTTAATATACATAAGTAAATTTATATATTTTAATATATATATGGAAAATATTATAATAACTTTTGAAGTATATAAAGATATTATCTAAAATTAAATTTATTTTAATTTATAAGAAATATGTGAGATAATATTAATAAAAAATAAAGAAATATCTTTTATATTAAATTTATATTATTATAATTTCTTAAGATGTGACTGAAGCAAAGTAAAAAAAAAGTGGTATAATATAATATATTGAGGGATTATTTTGTAATTTTATAAAATATAAAAATTATTTTATAATTTTAAAGAATTATCTAAAATATTACCCGATATTGACCAATGTGGATACCGTACACCAAAATTATGTCCAATGCTAAATCATATACAATTTTCGTAACATTGGTCCATATTCTTTTTTTTTTTTTGGTTAAACCACCGGTATCCGGCATCATATAGGCAATCGATTAGTCCGGATTCGAGCTGGGTAAGACCCTTTCGGATGACAAAGCTCTCCCTCACGAGTATTTTAAAGCGACTCCATTCCCAAGACTCGAACTCGAGACCTTGGTTAAGGATAGAGGAGCCCCTTACCGCCCCACCACAACCCTCGTAGGTCATTGGTCCATATTCTTAACAGAGAGATCTGATAACTAATAATTAAAGGCTGCGATAGATTATTCTAGAAGGACTTGAAAATGTTTTAAACTACAGGTGTATGTCACAAAACATGAAATGTATAAACAAATGTGTGTGTCTACATAAAAATTAGAGCTGCAAGCCTAGAGGGGTGGGGGGTTAGCCTCTTTCTGTTTGCCACTACAAGATATGATTCAAATTAGATGAGAATTGATAGTTGTCTAAAGCGTCATGATGAGGGTTTTGAAAATAATGTGAAAATGAAATTACATCAATACGTCTCAATTACACCATGGATTGTTGCTATAACAAGTCAAGCATTAATCCAAAAATATGTTATCTTTTATTAAATTAAAAAGAATTGAGTAATATGTTAAAATTATTAACTTAATGAAACATAATTTAAAAGGATATAAATAAAAATATACAGGACAATGTTTTAAAAATCTGACCGAAAGTTAAACCAGTAAGACAAGAGAGTTAAAGTTTAAAAGGTTCAACCAGTATTAGACAGTCATAAAATCAACTAAAAATTAAATAAAATTAAAATTTTGAAATATGATTGAAAGAGATTGTTCTTAATTATCGAAAGTTTAATTGAAAAAATTGTTAAATGAAAATTAATTAATATATTTTTATAAGAACTTATTAATTTACAAAAATTAACCGATTAATTAACAAATTGATCAATTTTTAAAATAAATCAAACCGAAAAATTAAAAATCTAATTGAAAAATTAAATAGCTCAAGATTTTTACAATTAAACCGACTTAATAGGTTGAGTTTTTTATTAATTGATATAAGACGTAAAGCATATTCATAAAAAAAGAGTTACTATTTCACATGAATTGCTAGCAAGTGGAATTATTTCCCACACATTTATGAAATCAATTAGGTTTCTTTAGTTTCCAAAGTTAAAGTACCTAACGCATATAAGTAATTGTAAAGTTACGTGCACTTGAGTAGGTAAGTGTAATCTCGTCGATGGTGCATTTATACAAACATTAGGCATTGAAAATTACACTACGTGCACTTGAGAAGTTGTTTGATTTTACTTTTGTTTTTAATTAAGTTAAAAAATGTTTTTTTTAGTTGAGTTTTATTTTTAAAATTTTTGTGTATTTATATTTCAAAAAAATTATAGATTTATTTTAATTTTTAGTTTTATTTTTGTCTAATCTAATTTATTATTAAATACGCACTATTGAATTATTTAATACTAGCTATTATTAATAATTATGACTAATATACTTTAATTACACAATCAGTTTATTTTTAAATATTCCTATACGTTTTTATATAGGCTCTAGTCTAGTGTTGAATTAAATGGGTACAAGTTTCTAAGTTATTTATATTTATAATTATTGATTATTACGACAATAATAAAAATTTCGCTAAAACGTAAGATCTGAAGAAGTCTAGTAGTATGCAACCTTATTTTTAACTAAAACCCCATATCCTGTTTTATTGCCGGACTTCGGACTGGATGTAATGATGATGATGATGAGAGAGATTATTTCTTAGTGACCCGCAGAAAAGAAAAAATATATTTATATTTATAGTTATGGATTAGAATTTTATAAATCATAAAATCAAGAAGACATCCATTCACTGGTAATCAAATGATAGTAATAACCAATTATTAATAAAAATATTTATATTTTTTAAAAATATATTTTTGTTTATAATAATAATTTTTATTCAAAATTTTTATAAATTAAATTCACATTAATTTTCAATTATTTACTTTATTTATATAAATTAACTTTATAGATGTGTATATATAAGAGGATGGGATTCAATAGAATACCACAATCCAACTACATGACTCCTTTTCTTTTTCCTCTTAGTGAAAAAACATAGAAACCCTTTGGTGTGCAATATATATGAAACTGAGCAAAACCTTGGAGCATGTGGAGATAAGGAAAAGAAAGAGACAGCGAGATAGAGAGAGGAAGGAAGAGCATATGGCTATGATCATTTGTCTTCTCAGACCTTTATTGAAAGCCTTGGGATCGAAGGTTGGATCTTAATCATAACATGGAGGACGCATAATCATCTCCCTGTAATTGCAGACAGTTGCCATAAAAGTATCACTATCTCTCTCACAAACAGAGAGACATACACAAGAGAGGGACAAAGAGAGAGATGCTTATTCAATCTTATATTGATAAGCAGCCTGCAAAAGACAGTGTGTGAGGATGGAGTGCGGAAAAGAAAATGAATAATTAAAGTCATACAGTGAGAAAGAGAGAGGTATGGAGATAGTTTCTTATACTCATGCCTGACCCTCTTTTTCTTGCTTTCTTTCTTTTCAAGGCTTGTTAGATAGAGTAAAGAGCAAAACTGAGGAAAAGTTGATAGGCCAAAAGCACGAAGGGGGTCTGTGGGTGTCACCTGAACTCTACTGTTCCTTTGAATAGAGTGAGTGAGATGTTCATGGAGCCAAAAACAAGCTATAGGGGGCTATAGTTAAATTTTTTTAATCATCTTGGGATTTTCAAGCCCTTGTATATATATAAGAGATCTGTTATTATGGAGTCTGCAAACCTCCATCAGCTTCAAGACCAACTTGTTGGGTCTTCTTCTTCTTCTTCATCTTCGTCTTCTGCTTCTTTAACTACGGCTCCATCTAGCTACGGGGTTGAAAACTCTCAGGGTTGGACTCAAAGCATCACTTTGTGAGTTCTCTTTTCCTCTCCCTCTCTCTCTCTCTCTCTCTCTTGCTTAGAGCTTTGAAGTTGTTGTAACGAATGTTTTGGCTGTTACAGTTAGTACTACTGGCATGATCATCAACTACTGTAGGATATTCTTTTTCTCTTTTTTTTTCCCCTCTCTTTATTGATTTGATGTTACATCAATCACAAATTGCCCCAGAATTGAATACCCCATGTAGCTAGGTTTTGATTCTTTACCTTTCCATATTGGCTTTTTTTTTCCCCAGTGGACTGTTGGTAAGCTAGCTCCGTTGCTTTTCCAAGGTGATGAAAGACTACTTTTCTATATCAGTTTTAAACTTTCTAGTTTTGCTAGGGAAGTTTTTTTTTTTTTTCCTCATATCACCTCTCTTCATGCAGGAATGCTGATAACTTCAGTCCAAACTATAATGGGGTTATCTTAAATCCAAGGCACAGGAATGAGAATCTGATTCCTCCAGTCAACAGTTCTATGATCCAAGACTCGAGCTTTCACTGGAATAACAATGGAGGAAGCTTCAGCAACCATTACCTACAACTTCCAAAACTTCAAGGAGAGCTCTCAGTTTTCCCAAAATTCACTGATCTGTTAGTTGAAAGTCCTTCCAGTACTGTGGAGGATCCACATCTTTCGACTGCAAGCTACGTGAAGAACGAACAGAAAGATCTGAACGATCTTAGCGAGAAGCTCTTGCTCAAGACTATCTCTTCTGGTTTTCCCATCAATGGCCATCAGAATTCCTCCATATATGGAAGTAGTGGTAGAGGACAGTTTAGTCAGATACATCCCAGCATAAATATTTCAAGCTTGAATCAATCGTCTTCCTCAATCTCAGGGTCATTCGACATGAACTTACAGGCTTCAGATCTCTTAAGCTCTACTAGGTCTAGTGGGAGTTTTGGTCAACCTTCTTCCACTGACATTCTTGGCATGTACAAGGACACCTTCGGTTTCAGTGTTGATCAAATGCCACAATCAAGTCAAATATCCACATATAACCCTAGTAAAGTGAGTTCATGTTCTTTAATTCTTCTTTCTCTTCCTCTTTGATATAGCCATTGTTGTCACCTTGAACTCAATGGCCTCAAGAACATTTACCACAAAACACTCCATCTTCCTCTTCCTGCTACAATTTGTGATTCAAAAACTCAAAAGATAAGCAAAAGATACAGTGAAAAAACTTGAAAGTCGAAACCCTTTATAAGTTTTAAGGGCCTATGCCAAGAAAAAAGAGAAAAGATACCCATCAGCTTTAAACATTGCATAAACGAAATAATGAATCCTCTTTATCAGAAGAATCAGTCTTTATTTATTTATTTTTTATCTCTTTAGAATATGACTTTATGGTGATGATGGTGATCACTCCTAAAAAAAATCCAAAACCCTTTTTAATTTTCACTGTTTTTTGTTGTAAAGATGATCTCCTCCTTCAACAACACTGATCAAACAAAGAGGCCCAACACCAACCTGATGGAGTCGACGAAGGCAACCCAAGCTGCACCACCCAAGAAGTCGCGATTGGATCCACGTGCCACCTTTCCACCATTTAAGGTATGAAAAAAGTATTTGGACTTTCCTTAGGTGATAATGTGATATGATTCTAAGCACTTAGCACTGTACCTTAAATTTTAAAATGCTACTTAAGTTTTTGATCGATGTTTAGGGTTTAAGGGGTATATCTAATTATAAACTACAAGTTTAGGATTACTTTGATGAAGAATGAAGTTTAGAGTGGTAAGTGTATGATATTTAAAAAAATTTGAAGGACTGAATTGAGTTTTTCCCTTAAATATTCTTTTTCTTATATGATAATGCTTGATTAATTACTTATTAATCATACTTATAATTTTTATGCAATGTTGCAATTAAACAGGTAAGGAAAGAAAAGCTAGGAGATAGAATTGCAGCTTTGCAGCAACTGGTTGCACCCTTTGGCAAGGTAATTTTGCTTCTAGTTAATTTTTTTTAATCATTGTCACCATTTACTAATTACCAATCAACACTCTAATTAAATAAGCCACGATTTTAGAATTATATTTTTATCCTGACTCGATTTGAAATTATAAAATTAATTTTAAATTGATCAAATTTTGAACCAAGTTTAAATTTGATTCAATTTGTAATAATCAGTTAAGACTAAGGGGGATTAATGAAAAGATATAATTTTAATGCTTAATTCATTTATTGCCAATCTTATATCATTCACAAACAAATGTTAATAGGTTAAAGAGATGAGTAATTCTCTTTAACCAAGGTCTTGAGTTCAAGTATTAGGAATGAAATTGCTTTAAAAACTCGTGAGGGAGATCTTTGTTGCTCAAAAGGGTCCTACCCAGCTCGAATCTGGATTAGTTGATTGCTTATGTAACGACGAATATTAGGTGGTTAAATAAAAAAAAAGGAGATGAGTAATTCTAGTTGAGGGAATATTCTTTCAATGTTTTAAAAACAAAATCGGTTTAATAGTTTAATAGTGAAAATCTTGAACCGATCAACTTTTTGATTTAGTTTTCAATTTTTTGATTTGATTTATTTTAATAATTTAATTTAATATTAATCTCTTTTTTAAATTAAAATTTAAATTTACGATAAGTAAGGACAATCTTTTTTAATTATTTTTTAAATTCTTCAATTTTATGCAACTTTTAACTAATTTTATGACGATTTAATACTAATTGAACATTTTAAACCTTAAATCTTTCATCTTATCAACTTAACTTTTGGTCGGATCTCGAAAATATTGTATTTTTAAAGAACGTGTTAAGATCATCAAACTTGAAAAACGAGAGAGAGCTAATTAATTACAGAACCCTAGAGAATATATGTTTCTTATGATTCTGATTTAACTAAACGAAAAATGTTGTGTTGGGTTCTGCTATTTTTTTTAATTTGACGTGAACATTTTTGCATGCTTGGTGGGAATAACTTCAGACAGACACAGCATCCGTACTAATGGAGGCTATTGGGTACATCAAATTCCTTCAAAACCAGGTCGAGGTACTTTCACTTTCCCACCATTCTTCTTTGTTTACCATTTTCAATGACCTTTATATACTTTTCATGTTACGGTCTGACATTGTAGTACTGCTAAGTTACATACATTACCTAATTGCACAAGTAAGGCATTTTGAAATTTAGGATTTAGAAGTTAATTGCTGAAGATTGGTGTCACTTGGTCTCTTTGACTTACCTGTGTAGACACTCAGCGTACCTTACATGAAGTCATCTCGCAACAAGATCAGCAGAGCTAGGCAAGGGGTAAGAAATTGATTGCAAATCTTCAAGCATTTAGGAACATTTATCAATAATAGAAGGATTGAAAGTTGAAACAAAGATTTAACTTGCCGGAATACCAAATTTATTACAATTACGAATATCCGTAATTAGGGTTGATAATAGGTCAGATTAGTATGAACAAAACAAAAGCAATACAATTAAGGTTAATCTGATTAGATTTGTGCCGAAATGTTAACTTTAATCGGGATTATTACGCAATTATAATGAGAAAAACTCATCAAACTATAATATTACAATGGTAATATTAACAATTATCCACTAATTTTAGGGGGAGACTGGAAATGAAGAGATGAAAAAAGACTTGAGAAGCCGAGGGCTGTGTCTGGTGCCATTGTCTTGCATGTCTTACGTAACTAGCGACGTCGGAGGCGGTGGAGGCATGTGGCCGCCGCCGAATTTTGGCGGCGGAACTTATGAATAAAACTTATGATGTACTTACTGTTTACTTGAAGGGAACATTGCGTTGAACTCCCGGATGAGATAAAATCTCCAGATTTTGAACACAGGAAAGACAACATGAGCATGTAAAGTGCTAGACTGTCCAGTCCAGGGATGTTTTTGGTGGAGCAAATTTGGTCATCTTGAGATGAGATTAAAAAAAGGGTTGCAAGGTGGACCACATTTGATCCACTAACCAAGTCATGGTACTACTACAACCTCATGTAATTTCTTCAAGGAATTCCCATAATTTTAAAATTATTAATGTTTTTTTTAAGGTACAACCGAAGAATCATACGCATGCCAAGATGACAATTTATTATTAGTCAAAACATTAGCCAACATTCTTATACAATCTTAGTTTATGTAAGGATTAATTCTCTTTGGTGTAAACCTTTTTATAAATTTGATAATTGACATGCTCGACTTTAATAATGGTTGAGCTGCGGGTTTGGGCTTAATTTTTAAAAGTTAAAACAATATTATTTTACTAAAAAATGATATATATTATTTTATTTAAAAATTTTAAATTTTAGGTTGAGTTGGATTGGGTAACTCAATCCCGAACTAATCTAAAGCTCAAAATTTTAAAAATAAAAAAGTTTTAAATTCAGCTCAATCCTATCAACTCAGACCGATCCTGTTAATTTTACTATTTTTTTTACAACGGAAAAACAAAAAAAACCAAAACTATAAGCTACAACTAGCGCAGAGCTCTGCAGTACAACATTCTCTGTTTGTCACGACGGAGGAGCTCTATTACGGTCATTGGCGGCTCCTAAAGAGTATATAGTCCTAGACAGGGTAGGGTTGCGATCGACACCAGACTATTTGCACACTGATTCCCTTTACGTTGTACATGTTGAAGTGTCATTTCCTAATTACATTGGATTAGCCCACGGGTACCTGTCACCAAAAGGTTGTCATTAGATAAGACTGGATGAGAAGAAGACAAGATGTTTATAACCCCTAAGGAGTCCACTTCGATTATAACTCGTCGATAACTCAGACTCCAAGCTAGAGTGAGCCTCGAATGTACTCCTCGGAGTTCGGCAGCGAATGGAGAACCTCTTTCAATGCGTTGAATGAAACCACCGCATCACTGTCTTTGCGGCTCTCGAATTAACCCTAACAATAGCAGTGCTTTGAACAAAGTTAAATGGGTCCACATATAACCAGACAGATATTTACCAACCTAATCATGAATCACTAGTATTGGTAGGGGCCATTTTCTGATCAGGCCTTATCAATACGATTCAAAACTTAATGGTAGGCTAAAAGCGCGAAAGGCCGTACAGCTTAAGAGACCATTCATCGTTAAAGTTGGTTCACAGGTGTGACACGTCCGGAGATGACAACGTGTTGGATCAAGCCTATGTTCACTTCAATCCAAATTTGACCCAACATTTTATGGCTACGTTTGGGCTCAATTTGAAATCTTGCTGATATCCAAAGTTCTTGGTTTGAGCCCATGTCTGAGTTTAATTGAACTTAGTTAATCTGCCTAATTAGGTTCAACGATATATTTTTAATTTAAAAATTAAAAATACCATTGCTTTTTTTTGCTGAAAATTTCATATTTTGAGCTTTAGCTTGATTCTGATTAACTCGGCCAGGATCGTTTACTTCGGTTAGCCTATAAATCGACCTATTGAAAAGACCTAAATTTAAGCTCATGGATCGACTTATTATTATCCTTGATTTAAATAAGCTTTTATTAAAATTTTTAATATACAAATTTTTGTAACTAATTATTAAGCACATGATAATTAGTAATTAATTCCTGCGAGTCTATCAAAAATAATTTTTCTAGTAATTAAGAGTAAGATTGCATGCTTTTAAACTTTCCTAAAATTTGCATCTTAACGAAATTTTTTCATAAACGAAACGATATTGTTGTTATGACAAATTGTGGTATTATTCTAATTTGATTTTAATAATATATATTATTGAAATAATAAAAGATTTATTAACATGTATTTTAATATTTTTAATACCATAATTTTAATAATTTTAAATTATACAATATATATTAATATAAATTAAAAAATAAAAAATTGTTTCTATTTTTTTCCCATTATATCGTAAGTTTTGTACATGGATTATATTTTTGGAAGCTTACTATGTGTCAAGATATTTTTGTGTAAAAATCGTGAAATCGGATATTTTTCTATTTTCTGGGAGGGCTACCTTATCCGGAATCATTCTCTCACAGTCACTGTACACGTGGCAGACAGTTCGGTGTCTTTGATATTTTCGAAAGCCGGCGGCCGCATGACTCTTCCTGTAACCGCTGATGACGTAACGCCGCGTATGGGTTTGAGTTCCAGCCGAACTGAAATCGCTTTCTTCGTGAAAAGACGTTATACCCCTTCGGCCAGTGGCTTTATGACAATTGTTGCTTTTGTTTTATTAATACATGACAAGTGAATAAATGTGTACAAGCTATAATTAACAAGGCATTGTTTATATTAAAGTCAACAATGGAGTAACATTTAAAATAAAATGTCAATGATGACCTTTTTTTATAATAAAAAAATAATTATTATGTATATTAAATACATTAATAAATATGATAATTAAAAATAAGTCATATAAATAAATTATTTAGAAATAAAGGCTCTAAAATTAAAGAATAATAAACTTATTATTTTTTAGTTACTCTTATTAAAATATTTAATTTATTATATGTCAAATTTGTTGTTGATTAGTGTATAACAAATTTCTTTTTTTTCTTCTTGTGGGTTAATCGAAAGCAGTTTCTCTATTAGTTAGAGATATTGTTACTTACTACTGACTTCTTTAGACTTTGTCTATTAGTAAGATTATACTAATTGTTGTTGTTGCTGCTGCTCTTTGTTTATAAAGATTATTCACACCAAAAAAATATGGTTTAACGTCAATAAATATCTTAAATTAAAAAATTATTAAAATTACCATATAAGATTAGGTTGTTTCAAGAAACTTCAAAAATTTTAAAAATAAATAAAAATTTAATATACTTGTATTTTGACTTTCACCATTCTAAATATCTAATTGTATTATATTACAAACTAGTAGATAAGGAATTTAATTCTAATCTTCATTTGATCAACTATTGGAAAAGTAACACATAAAAAAAAACAAAAATGTCTAAAACTATATAAAATATGTTTATTTTTATATTTATATTCCATTTTAATTTAAAATTTAACATAATTAATTAAAATTTTAATTTTTATCATAAATTTAGTTCTACTTTAACCATTCCAAAGTTTGTAACTATTTCTTATTGTAAACTAATAGATAAGGAATTTAATTCTAATCTTCATTTGAACAATATTTGGAAAAGGAAATACATTAAAAAATAACAATAGGTTTTAAATCAATATTTTAAAAATTGAATCGAAAGTTAATTCGATAAGACAAGATATTTAAGGTTTAAAAGATTCAATCGGTATTAAACAGTCATAAATTGGTAAAAGATTAAATAAAATTTAAAAATTTTAAATATTGTTGAAAAAGATTGTAGAATTTGAAATTTAATTGAAAGATAGATCGGTAAATAAAAATTAATTGATTTATTTTAATCTATCAGAATTTACTAATTTATACAAATTGACCTGTTAATTAATTAAAAATAAAATTATTAAAATGAATTAAGCTAAAAATTAAAAACAAAACAAAACAAAAGAATTAGACGGATTAAGAGCGTATTTTAATCATTCTTAAAAAAATGGATAAACTTCACAAAAACAAATTGAATCAACTGACTTGAGCAAGGTCATGAGTGTAATTTCCCACGATCAATACTGGATAAAGTACACGGCTCACTCTCACATCCTTTCTAGCTTCGTCTCACTGTCTCTCGTCTCCTTCCTCGTCTCTCAGTTACTTCTGATCACTGCTTCACAGTTCTTAGGTTTGTTTACGATCACCTAATCATAGATCTTAAAGCCTGAGGAGAGAGAGCTTCTTTGAGGAGGTCTCACGTGCGAGCTTGGTTCTGCAGTTTTCGTTTTTTGTTTGCGATCAGATCACACTCTTTACTGGCACCGAAGGAATCGATTTTGTTTAGGGATTGACTTCTTGATGATGATTAAATCTTAAAATCTAGAACGGAATTTATAATTTTTATTTTCCATTATCCAAAAAAAAAGGTGAAAGATTGGTTTTCGTTTCTAAATTGTGAGACGTTAAGACGGTGATCTTTTAAGAACCTAATTTCGCCCACTGTTCTGCAGTATAGAAGTCTTTGTGTGTTTTTTTAATAAAGATTTGTTTTTGACAATTGATTTCGAGGCCGAATGGTTACATTGGGAAAATCTGCGGTCGTTTATGTGTTGCGACGATTTGTGTAGGTTTTGGTGAGAAGGTAAAATGGCGTCGCTGCAAGGACCAGTTTTTTGCCCTGCTGTTCTAGCAAAGAAAGTTGGGGGTTACAGTCTGCCTGTGAATGGTCGCTTTGTGAACAACGCTAGGCTTCTTAGAAGTGAGTTGTCGGGATTCAAGGGGATTGCTGGTTACAAGACCAAAGTGGGTATTCTGTATCGTCAATCGGACGGGAGAAGATTTGTTGGAGTGCAGTGTAGTTTGAGTTCTTCCTCTGATGGTAACGGCAGCACAGCCGAGAATTTGAATGAAAATGATGAAGATTACGTGAACTCTAGCGTAGTGGAAGCTGGTATGTTTGTGCGGAATAGCTTATTCTGTTGATTAATTGCTGATACACGTGATAATTTGTGACTTTTGGATGGAGATTGATATTCTGGATGTTTGTAATATATGGAATGGTAAATGGTTAATCTTTCACTTGTGGTTCTCCTTGTAGTTGAAGTCAAGAGTGGAGCGGATGGTTTCATTGTGAAAATGAGGGATGGGAGGCACTTACGATGTGTTCATAACAATCCTCAAGGACATTTACCCGACTATGCTCCGCATCCTGCCATTGTGTTGAAGATGGAAGATGGGACTGGTCTTCTCCTCCCGATAATTGTTTGTATGTGTATCTCATATTTTGGATGATTACTTATTTGATTCTTTTTAGATAATCTCTTTCCATTCCTTTGTTGTATTTGAAATCATGAACTGCCTTCTTTTTTTCTTTTTGCAGTGGAGATGCCTAGCGTGCTACTCATGGCAGCAATTCGCAATGTTCAAATTGTAATTTAGCAACTGCCTCTGTTATGGAATAGTGGAATTTTCAAATTTGGCTTGATGAATCCCTTTAGTTTGTCTCCTGAAAACAATGCTCTAATGATAGTGTAATCGGCATTTGGTTTTCAGGCTAGACCAACTCTATATCAAGTGGTGAAAGAGATGATTGACAAGCTGGGCTATGAAGTATGTTTGAGTTTTCTTATTTTTCTATTCTCTTCTACTCCTTTGTGAAATGGTATATAAATTGAAGAAACAACTCAGTACATGGCAAGTGTATGGGAAAGCTATTGCATATATGTAGTGTGAAAATCTGATAACTGAGTTTTTTGTTTGGCTGTCACAATTATCAGTACAGTTTGAGCTTCTCTTTCAAATGAATTCATGATTTCTGATTGTTGTACATGCCCACCACTATTTCAGGTGAAGCTTGTTAGAGTTACCAAGAGAGTGCATGAGGCTTATTTTGCTCAGTTGTACCTTACAAAGGTACTTACATCTTGTTATTTTGTTAAGATTTTTCTCAAGCAAGATTGATTGTTTTCTATGGACTTGGAATGTAAATACTGATTGACAATCGAAAATGACGTAACAGGTAGGCAACGGCTCAGACTTTGTAAGCTTTGATCTTCGCCCATCAGATGCCATCAACATTGCTGTGAGATGCAAGGTATTGCGCTCATGTTATTTTTCTTATTTTCTTCCAGTTCAAGTTTTAGAGTCATAACACTGTTGATGCCGATGTACGTTCATTGCTAGAATATTGTTTAATAATTGGTTCTTAAATTGCTGTAGAAACGACTATTTTATATACTAAGCTTGCCCTCATTTATTATTGGTTAGATTGACTATCTGACACTCATGGTCTATAGATTTGTTAGATCCTTGTGCTTCGATGATATTCTTTATTTTAATTAAGTTTAGCTGTTGCTATTCCTCTCCTGTTTACATGTTATTTGTGGAAATTCCTTTAACTCCTGGTTGGTGGCAATGCAGTACTGGTATGGTCTTGTGGACAATCTAGGGAGCAACTTAAATAGTACTTTATCTTTAAACAGTTTTAAGAGGGCAATTGCTGAAGAGGTTTTTATGTGGTTGGATATGAAGCATAGCGTTGTTATGAGTGAAAACTGAGTCTAAAACACAATGCTTATTGGTTTTCTGATATGTGGAACCATATCTCCTATGATCCTTGTAGGTACCAATTCAAGTCAACAAGTACCTCGCATACAATGATGGGATGAGAGTTATTGAATCTGGAAAGATAACACAGTCTCTTGCTTCAGATGGTTTACTCTTCACTGAACTAGATAGGTTAGTCTTCAAATCTAATATTCTCTCTCCTCCTTCCTCCCATCACCCAAAACACAACAAAAGAAAAGAGGAAGTATCTTCTCTGTGTTCTGTTAATGACTCTGTAGAAGAGCAATTGATTTGTTGCTGGGGAGATCAGCAACTTGTTTAAAATATGACCATCAAATCCTTAGACAACTTTAATAGTTGTCCAGCGAAGTTGGCTTTGGTTGTAGTTCAGTTTTGAGAGATTAAACGTTGTAACTAGATGTAAATGATTTCAGGCCCTCCAGTCAGCCTTGTCTTGATACCACAGAGTTCAATCTTATACGCAACATGCTGGTAGCTGCTGTTGAGGAACGGTATAATGATGCCGGTATGTACATATAAGATCTGTTTTTTCTTTCAAGGAACATTTGGATCTATGAAGACATTTTCACTGAATCTGGAACTAGGTTTTATTACTCGCCTGAACATATTGACAAATTGTTCTCATCATACCGTAACACCAACATGTCGAATATCGATGTGTGAGGAAGAATGTTTGATAATTTAATCGAAATAAATTGAATTCATAAGTTACCATCTCCTCTTGCTTTGTTCATTCTTATTCGATACATTAACTTTTTTGCATTTTCGCAATTATCTTGCTTTTGTGCAGCTCAATGGAGGGACAAACTTGGGCAATTTCGGGCTAAAAGGAATCTGAAAAAGTACACATAACGGGTGGGGAAGTGTTGATGCCTGCAATTCATCGTCGATTTTCTTACACGACTGAAAATTGAAAGTAACTCAGCCATTTGTTCTAGTAGGTGTTGAAACGTGTATATAGAAACCATTGTTCAAGCCGATGAAATCGGACGCACGCCGCCCTTAAAACAGTCAGTATTCTTACCACCCTAAATATATAAGGAGGTCTGTGAATGTATATTTGTACATATGAACTTTCCTAATGTAAATTTCTTGCTAAACTAAGCTAGTTGAAGTCTGCATATTATTACATTATGTGTACTGGAATTGGAATCTACTTACTATTTAGTCTCCAGGGGTTTTCCCTGTAACCAGAAGCTCTTCCTGTCCTATGTTGTCTTCTGCCAAAGCAGTTGTTTTGGTGAAATTGTAAGAGAATAACTTTAGGAAAAAGGAAAAGAAAAAGGAAAGGAACTAAGAAAACGATAGAAAAAGATGTGTTGATTATTGTTTGTGAAAATGATAAACAAACGAGAGGTGTTTGGAAAATCTAGTGGAATCTGATTCCGATTGTGATCTGATCTTAGCTTTTTAAGCGAATTTTCAACCCCACAAAGCTATACACATTGTCAATATTTCCAAGTTCTAGAATCTGGAAAGTACTCTGAATCTGGAAAATTTCATAAGCCACCCACCCCCCTCTTTTTAAGACATGAAAATGGCTGGCTCGGAAATAACATCTCTATTATGTAGTGGTAAGACTGTGTATTATTAGATTTCTCAAGACTTCGTTTTATTGCAAGATTTCGGAGTAAGTGTGATGATGAAATTGGTTGGCCCGGTTGGCCTGAGTTGAGGTTCGAGTCTATTTTGGTCGAGTTTGACCAAATGGTTTAAATGATATTATTTTTATTCAGGTCAATCAGTCAAATCTAACTTTGAAACTTGACCAAATAAAACATGTTTCCATATTTCCAATTGTTATTTTTACTCTTATGTAATTATATTTTTTACATAAAAATTAATTAATTTATTTCAGTTTACAAGAATTAATTAATTAACCAAATCTGACTGTTTAATTAATAGACTGATTAATTTTTAATAACAAGAGCTACTAAAATAAATTAAATCAAAAACTAAACTAAAAAATTGATCAGTTTAAGATTTTTAAGGTTAAAAATGACCGAACCAGTTGAGTTTTTTAATCTTATTTAAAATATTAATTGTAACTTAGATTACAACTTACAACCTAAAAAAATTAAAATAAATCATAAATAAATTAGATAATTTAAAAATATAAGAAAAATAAAAAACCATATTCTATTCTATGATGTCTATTAAATAACAACAGAACTAACCGCCGTAACAGAAACCCGGCGAATCTCCCGCCACAGCCACTGACGTAACGGTTGGTTCATCAAGTTGGACCCACCTAACCCACTATATATATATATATATAGACCACACCACCACCTGTCTCCGACCTCTGCTCTTCTCGCTGTTAATAACTGCTTCAGTTTCATTTCTTTTTTTTTGGCTTACATCTGGAGCAGTGAGTACGTAGTAACCTAATTACGCACTACTACTCCATGAGGAAGATCCAAATTTCGAGGGATTTTACTTGGAATTAAAGCGATTTAATTTTGCAGTTTTTGGATCTTCCAATGGCTTCTTCTCGATTTACGCGGTTCTGGTTCTCTCTTCTTTTTTAGCTTTCTTTTGCGTGATCTATTCGGTTCTTGATCGGTTTCTACGACCGACATGTCGAATCCTTTGGATCTCTTTGGGAAGCCTTGTGAGTGCTCTTTTTAATTATGTTTTCATTTATTATTGACGATGATGTTGTTGTTGTTATTGGCTATGAATATTTGTTCCCCATTTTTGTGGCCTTTTAATTTAGCTGTTAATTTACGGAAGTTTATAACTTGTTTCGGATGGTTTAATTTCATGTTAGTGAAGTTTTGTACTGATTGGGAAGGGGTAATCTTGGTGCTTTTTTTTTTTGGGCCTTTTGTTGTTGGCCTGGCATTTCAGTAAAAAATAGGGTTGTTTGATGTTTTGTAGGTTTTGATGGGTCTTCTGGAAATGATGAGAGAACTGAGAGAAGAGAACGGAGGTCTGATTTCGAGAACTCGGAGGAGGATAGGAGGACTAGAATTGCGAATTTGAAGAAGAAGGCGATGAAAGCTTCTAATAAGTTCCGACGTTCACTGAAGAAAAACAGCAAGAAGCGAAATGGTAGTGATCTGGGGACTTCTGCTACTGCTGCTGCTGCAATTGAGGATGTTCGGGATGTTGAGGAGCTGCGGCTTGTTGATGCTTTTAGACAGACTTTGATTGCAGATGACTTGCTTCCTCCCGGGCATAATGATTATCACATGTTGTTGAGGTGATATTCTGATTCTTTACCTTTTAACATGTTACAGTTTTCTTTCCTGTTGTTCAAAATACTTTGTTTTCAAGTAGTTATCAATTACATAATTGATCAATTGGACGTTATGAAAGTTGTTGCTTTTATTTGCCCACAAGGACAAGCTAAATGATAGGTTATGGCTGGTCCAGCCTAATTAGTGTTCTTCACTGCCTCACCTTATACTTGAGACTTTTCTTGTAAAATTTTTTATAGATTTTTGAAAGCAAGGAAGTTTGACATTGAGAAAGCAAAGCAGATGTGGGCCAGTATGCTTCAGTGGAGAAAAGAATTCGGTGCAGACACAATTATGGAGGTAACATTGTATTAAGACTTATTTTAACTCAATCTTTTCCCTTTTGACTATGTATTTCTTGTTTAGCTTGTCTTTTACTGATTTTGCTATAGAATAGTCCATGTTTCTGCCCCTCTTTATTACTATTGTTTCGTATCGGATGGCCATCAATTGACATTCTCTAACTTTGCAAGACGATACTTATTTTTGTTTCAGGATTTTGAGTTCAGTGAATTGGATGAAGTTTTAAAGTACTACCCTCAGGCATATCATGGAGTGGATAAGGATGGGAGACCTGTCTACATCGAAAGACTGGGAAAAGTTGATCCCAACAAACTCTTGCAAGTTACCACTATGGATAGATATATTAGATATCATGTGCAGGAGTTTGAAAAATGTTTTGCAATTAAGTTTCCAGCTTGCTCTATCGCAGCAAAGAGACATATAGATTCGTGCACAACTATTTTGGATGTGCAAGGCGTGGTGTGTATCTTGTTGTTGCTATTACCTTCATAATTGATATTCTACTTAAAACACCATTTTATCTTAGTCCATCTCTTAGATCCTTCCTATCTGTTTGAATCCTGCTTTTAGGGTTTAAAGAACTTAACCAAGTCTGCACGAGAACTTATCATGCAGCTGCAGAAAATTGATGGTGACAACTATCCTGAGGTATAAATTCCTTCAGATTCTGTTGCTTAATAGGACTTGAAATTCAATTGCGAGTGCTATATATCACAGTTTCTAAGATAAATTTTGCAGACACTGTGCCGCATGCTCATTGTAAATGCCGGTCCTGCTTTTAAACTGCTTTGGAATACAGTGAAATCATTTCTCGATGCCCAAACAGCATCCAAAATTCATGTGAGTATTACTTATCTAACCTCTTGTCTGTTCTATTTATTCTTTTTTAAAAATAAGTGGACAATAATGGATAGGGTTTTGAATTGTACTGCAGGTCCTTGGTAATAAGTATCAGAATAAATTGCTGGAAATAATTGATGCCAGGTACTGCCAAAGCATATGATATTACAAATTCTGGTTCTTCTTCCAATTAGACCTCTCTTTGTGACAGATAAGTTGTGGAATGATTTCAGTGACTTGCCTGAATTTCTCGGTGGTAGCTGTATTTGTGCTGATCAGGGAGGTTGCATGAGATCTGACAAGGGGCCATGGAAAGATCCTAACATTTTAAAGGTTTGACACTATTTGTTAGATTTGATGTATGATATGTCTTTCATTCCAATTTTCATAATCAACTCCTTGAAAAGGTTCTTAGGTTTTATAATTGTCTATGTGGATGCAGATGGTTCATAGCGGTGAAGGGTTCTACTCTAGGCAAATAGTAACAATTTCCAACTCTGATGGCAGGATAATTGCTTGTGATAAGTCACGTTATGCAACGGTACATTCAAGTAGAATGTTTCATTTCCAAATCATAGTTACTGTCTTCTAATATAATAACTACACCATATGTACACTCTGAAGTTGTTGATAACTTCTTTCAAGTCAGATGAAAACCAGCGATGCTTCTACTGGAGAATCAGGATCAGAAGTGGAAGATATTGGATCTCCCAATCCAACTAAAAACAATTTGCTTCCAAGATTGACTCCTGTCACTGAAGAAGTAAGCGCCTTTTACCGTTGATCTTGATGAATTTTATGATTTCTGCTTGTATTTGATTTTCTTCTGCATCCATGAGTTCATCATAAGTTGAGCGGAAGTCATCAACATTTCTGCAGATAAAGAAACTGGTATTTTCCACAGTCCAGGTCAACGGCCCTTTGTGCAGTCCCTTAGTTGTACAAGGAACAGACAAAGGCAAGGGGCTCCATTATCTATCTTGCTCTATTTAGAGCGAGAAGAACAAAAATCAATTCTTTCCATGTCTTCCATCTTGAATTTTTAACTCCAATGATCTTAGCCTGTAATAGGGATTTAATGTGCCTATTAATTTATACCACTCAGATTTTAAATATATGGGTAAAGTTTAGTTTGAATTAGCCGCATCAACAAAACTTGAATGTGTTGCACTACCTTAGAGAAGCAGTGACTGCATGCAAACGCAAGCACCTACATATTATTGACATCTTTAGATAAATTGACAGGGGAAAGTGGTTGGTAAGGCACTTCTTGGTGGTCAATTCTCTGATTATGATGAATATATACCCATAATTGATAAGACCGTGGACGAAGGATGGAAGAAACATGTTCCCTCTGAAGACCCAGATGCTTCTACAGGTTAGAGATATTAATTTTAGGCTTTACAATCTCTTGTTAAATAAGTATCAAGTTTATGATAATTGGAAACGCTATACACTGTCAATTAGTCATGTACTTGATAAGGCTTATTTTACAAAGGAATTGGATACTTAGTAAGAAGATCTATTGCAGGGACATCTTCGCTGCCAAGTGTAGAAAAATCTTCAGAGAAGATTCCTGGTCGCATTTGGTCGATGCTTGTGGGCTTCTTTATAACCCTCATTGCTTTTATCCACTCATTGGCATTTTTGGTGCCTAAGAAGATATCTATCTCTAATTCAGCACATGACACTAGTGCCTTACCTTCTGAATTTGTGCTAAGGGAAGAGCTAAGGGGCTCTTCTCCTGTTGGGCTTACAGAAGTGGATGTGCTCCCTGCTGTATTGAGAAGGATGGGTGAGCTTGAAGAGAAGGTTAATATGCTACAGACCAAGCCTTTCAAGATGCCATGTGAAAAAGAAGAGCTACTCAATGCTGCTGTTTGTCGTGTGGATGCGTTAGAAGCAGAACTGATTGCGACAAAAAAGGTGACTAAATATATTCTTATACTTTCTTGCTATAGGTAAAATTTTACCATTTTTGTGTTTTCATTTACTTTTAGAACAGGTTTTTTTAAGTTGTAGAGATGGCCAAAAGGGCATAACCCAGTCTGAAATCAAGAGGTTAAGTTTTGATTCAGTTTCTAGTCAGACTTAACTTGAGACTTATTGACTAAAACAATGTTGTTTTGATAAGTTATGCTAAAATGACCTAGTTTTAGCCTCGACCTAAGTGAGCTTTGGACTTTGCAAGTCTGACCGATCGCTTGCATCCTCGTAAAGTGCATGACTGAACATATAACATATGGATGTGCATCTTCAAAGAAGTTACTTTTGCCTAATGTGTTCTAAAAAGATGTGGAAGTTCTCTTCTATTTTGCACTTCTAATTCATTTTACTTGCAATCTCTCAATATGTTTCTTGATTTCTATCAACCAACTTAAACCTTCCTCTTTTGCAGGCTCTGCATGACGCTTTAATCAAGCAAGATGAGCGACTTGCGTACATAGATAGACAAGAAGAGGCCAGATTGCGGGTAAGTTGAAGATTACATTCTTTTGATGCCACTTTGAACCATACTGAAGTAGATCTCTGTTGAGTCACTAAACCAAATGACTTTTCTTTATGATTTGCTGCAGAAAAAGAAGTTTTGTTGGTGAAGAGAGGATATCTGTACAGGAGGAATTTGATACGTTTTCAGTCACGTTGATGCCACTTCGTTATGAGGTTAATGTATAGACCAGAACTCCTGTTACATACATTGGAAGTCGAATCTAATAAAATAACTCGAGAATTACTTGTATATGGCAACCTAGCACTCACGACTCCGATGATACATAGATGAAAACTATGACTGATAATGAACAGAATATATATGATGTATTGTTGTGTAGTGGCATTCTTGGTCTGAGATTCCAAAGCATTGAAATTAGAGTTACACAAACGCTGGGAGTCAATGAAATAATTTTGAATTGATAGAATTTGAGTTTAAATTTAGAAATTTTCAGGTTTTCAGCTCGTTTCTGTGAAGAAACTTTAATGAACAATACAAGATGCTGATTTTTATCAAAACTTTTTTTGTGGAACTTGCATAAACACAACAAGGGCTAAACAGAGAAGGGAAACACAGTAGCCGCGATTACTCTTTAAACGTTTGATTGAGAAAAACGGTCATTATTGCAGTTCGAAAGCACCAACAAAAGTCCACCTGCATTATGCATTTAAAGAGGAATGTGGCAGAACCCAATGAAAAAGGAATGAGGTAGACAGGGTACCAAGTATAAAGCAAAAAAGACAAACATGTAATATAGTAACTAATTTTGAAGATTAGAAGTCATACTCATACATGGAGGCAAATTCCATTTCTATAGTTATTGACGTGAGATGAATCTCGTTCGTAGAGTTGTTGACGTATTCCATAACAATAAAATAGAGAATGGGATGTCTATAGCAACTAACTAGACGCTTTGCACCTAAACCCGTAACTGAAAATATCACAATGGCAACTAAGGACTCAACTCCGTTGGTTATCAAAAAGACAAATGGGAAACTAAAGAAATGTGTGATTTGCATAAGTTAAAAAGGAAAAGTTAGGAGGCCAAAGGTAAGCACTCTAGATCCACATTCACAACCAATGTCTATGATTAATGCAAAAGACTCTGCTTTCATTTTGCCCACTTGACAAAAAAATTCAGTAATGAAAGCATCTTCCATAATATTCTTCACATTCATCTCCTTACTTCATATATCTCCATGCTCGGAGTGTTTCACTTCCCATGTTCCATTTTTACTGTTGAAGTGTAGTAACTCAAGACTCTTTTATCCAATTCATAGTAGTCTTCCATCTTCCTTAATGGTTTCAAATCCAAGTCAATGAAGTTCACCTATGTCGTTGAAAGACAAATTAGTATCCAAAAACAAAAGGGCCATCATTTTAGGAGAACTAAATAAGCAATCACCTATGTACCATCTCATCCATGAGGAACATCGTACTTTAATTAATCTTGTTGTGATTCAGAGATGAATATTACCCTAAGCATTAGTGACTATAACAAAAAAGTAGTATTACCAACTGCATAATTAAAATAAAAATGTACATAAAATGATAATCCCAAGGACAATTACTATTTTCAGAATGGTTCACTAACAGATAACTATTCTCAATACTCTAGCATCCTTCATGCCAGAGTGTGTGTGTGTGTGTGTGTGTGAGAGAGAGAGAGAGAGAGAGAGAGAGAGATTTATGACGACTTTAAACCTCATTGGCAAATTAGAAATATTAAAAACCAGCCACACGAATTAACCATAAAATCATGAATGGATATGAGAGAAGCTATTTACCTTATAATCAAAATTTTGATCCGTTGATTGTAAGTAAACATTGCTTTGTACAGATCCCAAGTCATCTTCCTTTGGTCTAAAAGTAATCATTAGACTACAGTCCTTTGCAGTAGCAGCTATCAAAAAATTCTTCAAAATCTTCAAGCTCTCATCCATACGAATAGAATGTAGAAAGGCATATTCATGTGTCACTCTTGCTGCATCAAATTCTTTGCATATAACACAAGGCTGGCATACTAAGTTATAATATGCATGAATTGCCCCTTCAATGTCTAGTGTATCAAGTTTCTGAACTTCAAGAAGTTGATTCAACACTCCAGAACTATACACAGTCTCAGCAACAAGCTCTATGAAACTTGACGTCCGCAAACCCTTCTTTGACCTAATGACACCCTCTAGTACTTCTTCAAAATCTTCTTCAGTAGCAGCATTAGTTTTCTTAGTGCCACAATCAAGTCCCCCAAGAATAAGAGAACCATTCAAGAACACACGGAAGTTGTTCTGAGGGGTGGTGTAAAGATCCTTGATGGCTTTAAGTATTCTTTTCTTAGAAGCAGAGAATAGATCCAACGGATTATACTTGCTTAACTCTGAAATCTGAAAATTAGCGAGTCTTAGCCATAACAAAACCATATGTAATATTTGTTACTTAAAATCAATGCTTCATTAATGAGGGAGAAATGGTGAATACATCCTCTCTATATATCTCTAATTAAGTTTGCTATGCACATTATGATAAATTTGCCATGAGATCAAACACCATCAGGACAATTACCTCTTGTTGCTGCAACTTAAGGGCTTGATGCATTCTAAAACGTGTAGTGCTCCTCTTAATGGAATTTCCTTCAGCTATGAACTTTGATACGGGGAGAAATCCACATTTGGGCTAGTTGAAGAAACAAAATTTATATTGTCAATATGTGACTCATGGACACACAGAATGTGTCATCAGTCTGGCGAAGAAAAGCAACAAAAGAAAATCTATGAAAAATACCTTTATCTCAACAGATATGCAGGCTCCACCCTTGAGAACACCTAAGATGGAGACATGTACAACAAAATATCAGGATTCAAAAGTTACACCACATTCAAATGGTCCACTTTCAATAAGCACTTGCACTAAAATTTTGCTTATAGCTAACAGAGACAAAACTTAGCTCCAGACTAAAGTTGGCATTTTTATTCTTCGTTCAACCAACATAACACATCACATAAGTTGAGGTATTCACTATGCAGCTAAACGTACTACAATATATGCAAGAACATCAAAAGGCAACATTTGCTATCACAAGTATAATTCTAGACACTTTGAAGCAAATGTGTTACCATGAGGGAACACGGAATGATCGGACATGATAACCACAAAATCTCGTTTCAAGTCAACCTTGGAAGCATCAACTCTCCAACCAGGTCGCAAAGACATGACATTCTTTTCCACAGCCTCCAGAAAGTTCCTTGTTACTAGAGCACGCATCTGCCACAAAGACCATACACACCCAACTCAAAAACTCATATTAGAGCTCATTTTTAAACCAATTCAAGCCATACCCAGAAAGTAGCATACCCCAGAATCAACATATTTGGGACCCAACAAAGGGGTCATAACATGTTTGACATAAAGTTGCTCAGCTATTTCTCTGCTAGGTGAAGACACAACTTCCTCAGCATCTCCCCACAGTAGCTTTTCTTTTTCTGACAATTCCAAGTTCCTTTGAACTCCTCCTGACTTGCCATTCCAAGCCACACTCTGTATTCTCATTACTTTCCCAATCTATATACTTGAATGTTAGAATTTCATCATGAAACATAAAAACTATAGGAACTAAACAGAGGATTAATATAAGAGAGTGGAGGTACAAAGATTGGAGAAGATCCAGTATAGGCAAGCACAATGTTACAAACCCCTTCCCCTCTGTATGTCCAATCAGCTGCGTCCTTCTCATCTAATTTGACCTCCATTTGTTAAGCAAAGTTTAAAACAATCATGAAATTACAAGAAATGAAGAACAATAAAGAAAAATAACCTAAAACCTATAATAGATTAGGATGAAAGAAATTCAATGGAGCGCCTGAATTAAAATTCCTTCTGTGCCTACCATATCATTAGATGTTTAACCAACCACCCTGCAAATCATCTTATTTAGATACTGCCTTGAATTTTGTGAACAGTGTATGATCATCTTTGGTAAACAGGTTTGGGATTCTTGTACTTTCATATGATTTAGTGGAATAATGATATATTTTCCCCTCTTTTTTTTATATAAAAAGAGCACAACAATACCTGAACAAAATCAAAATCGAAACCCAAACCGACATGTCTACACCTAAATCCCACTTGGACTTCACTTCACTGAATAGGAGCTTGAAGAGATGTTCTTAGCTTGGATTTAAAGCAGAGAATAGCTCAAAGACCTGTGATTTGTGGGCTGTTAAGAATACGGCTTGAATCGCCAGAGTCACGAATAATCTTACGAATACCGAACCGAATTTGGTACCGAATTTGATTCTGGTATAGTACTGTACCAGTACCGATTAATATTGGGTACCATTTCGAGTAATTTTTTAAATTTATAAAATAGTCCCTGAATTTTTATGACAATTACAAAATAGTCCATTGTCATATTGTACAATTATACTGTATATTTTTATCCATCTCTCCAAAAATCATAATAAATAATAATAATAATAATAATAATTTAATTTATAAATTAATTTAATAATTATTAATAAATATAATTAAATTTAAAATATGTTTTTAAAAAATATATATTTCAAATAAATTTTGATTTAATTATTAAAAAAATATAATAAATATTAGTTTATAAACAATAATTTTTAAATTATTTATTTTTAAAAATAAAATATTTTTATTAATACATTATTAATAAATATTATATAAAATATTAATAAAAATTTAAATAAAAATAATTTATTTTAAGTTTTATTTAATTTATAATTATTATTAGTAATAAAGATATTTATTTTTATTTTAAAAACAAAAATTAAAAATTCACAATAATTATAAAAGTTGAAATAAATAAAAAAATTAATTAAAAAATTTAAAAAAAAGAAAGGGAAGGAGAGGTGAAAGAGTTTAAAAATTTTTAAAAATTTTACAGAAAAATTCCTATATTTTTTAAAATTTTTAATATTTGGCTGTTATTTTCAATAACGGTCATTATTGACCAGTACCATCTGAAACAAACCAATACCGACAATATTTAAATTCAGTATAACCGACGTATGGTTTCGTACCAGTCTAATATCCGATACGTAACGGTATCAAAGCCGACACTTCCATTGAATGCAGCTCTTATTGTACCGAAGACGGCGGCAGCGGCGGAGATGGGTTGCAAAATTCGAGGGTTTTGGTCTTCGACCACCATCTCAAGCGAAAACAACTAAAACCAAACTTTCGTTTGCTAATATTCTCAGTAGTTAATGCCAAGTTGCTTTCATTTTCTTTTTTCGGTTTGGTTGAATAACTCAATATAAATGAATCAAGAGAATTTATTTGTAGTGTATGTACTCGGATATTTGGCACTTGGCATTGTGAGTTTTGGCGTGTCTGCCCTAAGCTTTTGGCTGCAGCCTGATGGAGCAGAGTGGTTGATGAATTCCAAGGATCCATTGATGGATGCTGTTGCTGAGAACTTGATGGACCGCTTGGAGGTAGTTAGCTTCTCTTTCGTTTAGAAGTTATTTAAAGTTTTCATTTTGCCCTTTGATGTGGAGGCTTCTAGGTTCGTGGAGAGTTGAACAAGTTTCCTATTTATAGAGCTGATGATTCATCTGTTACGACTGTAAAGAGAGATGGTGGAAACTGCTAAAAATAGGGACCTGTGATCTTTTTTTCTTTTCCTTTTGCGAGAAACTGATTTGACATTAGGATTCTGCATTACATTGAGGTTTAATTGAAAAATGAGGAGTTGTAACCTACCTTTTAAATTTTGAATTCTGTCAAAATTACATTCCTATAAAGGAACAAAGATTGTTGAAATATGAAGATATTGAGCAACTGCAAGTGACTCTGTGTGATTCAGGTGTTTGGGATATTGCCTAGTGTGAGATTCAAGGTGCTAGAGGGGAGTGCCCCAATCAATGTTTTGTTTTTCTTCAGTTCAAAGGCAACTCGATGCAAATTAAACATGGAAAGCTATATTTTTTAATAAAAAGAAAAAAAACCATATTCTTTTGGAGATTACGTGGATTTTTTGTTAGATCTTCTTCCTTCAGCCACTAGCCCAAGTGCTAAATATCCATAATGTCTGCAACTTTCAATCATCGATTTCTTTCTTTGCAACATTTTTGTTACTTATGCTCACTCTCTCAAACGTTTGTAAATATACACTAATGACATTTGTTAGTCAATAACCATTCCACAGAGTATTTTTTTGTTTCTGCTGTGCATTTGCTGGAGCTAATGCTATATAACATCATTCTCAGGATCCATTGAAAAGCTCATGATGATGGAAATGATTAACAAATGTAGGCATGCTCATCAAAATATGAACAACAGTATGGAGACATCCTTTGTGGTTGGTGACGAAGAGTTTCTGCCCCGGTAAAAGATAAGGTTTGCCTATTGCTTCATTTAATTCTTATGAGGTTTAGTTGCTGTTAATTTTTAATCTAAGTTGCTGAGATTGTATATATGTATTTGAAGTTCTCTAGATCTAGCAATTAGTTGCCTGGGACTCCATTGGACAAATGATTTACCAGGAGCCATGGTACAGGGATCCACTTCTTTGAGCATCCGAGTCAAATATGATAGTGTGTATGACAGAATTTAGTGAAGGGAATCAAACTACTAAATTTTAACTTCTTACTTTCTGTCTCATTCTAAGGCTATTATTTAAATGACATTCTTTTACTGGCAGTGTAAACTAGCGTTGAAGCCAGACGGGCTATTTCTAGCAGCCATTCTTGGGGGAGAAACCTTAAAGTTGTTTAATTTTGTTGCTCTTTTTTTTCTTGTTCTTTTCTTCCTTATTTCAAGTTCTGTAGTACTAAGGTATAAGCACATTAATTTATTTTGCTGCTGCTTTGTTGTAATTAGGGAGCTGATAATATCAAGCACTTTGGCTCAACTAGAGCGTGAAAGGGGAATTAGTCGTCTTTTATGCTGATCACCTGGCGTGTGGTTTCACTTAACTTCAGGTAATTCGGACCATAATAAACAAATTTTATTTTATTTTTCAGGTCTGTGATGCGGGCAATCTTTTTACCAGGGCAGGTTTCACGCTTACTGGTGTAGATGTTGATAAATATGTACTTAGGTATAAAATGGCGAGAACAATATTGTCTTGCAAATATGAAATCCTGCTGTGCTAGCTGAGGCTCTTAAGATGAGCCATGCCAAACGAATGTGTCTGTTTCCTTGTATGATTTGTATAGATGTTTGTTATCCATGACATCATAATCGTCGCCACTCAGTTGAAGTTCTATTGAATCGCGGGATTCGGAAAGGTTCAGTAGTACGCAACTTTACCTCTAATTAATAGAGAAGCTGTTCCTTTGTTATCCGTGACATATTTAATGTAAAGGAGTGCTTGATCAATAACAACAACAATTCAATAAAAGTCTCGTTAATACGCAAGATTTGAGAAAGTCTAATAATACACGGTTTTATCCCTAATTGAAAAAAATGTTGCTTTCAAAGAAGTGCATGATATCTTAATATAAAATGAGGCATTTTATGTTAATTGAATTGATCATTTAACATGAGCTTCTAGATGAAGTCTTCAAATTGTTTCTAAAATTACTCAAACCAATGTTTTTGTCATTTTACCTTTTATCCGTTGTTCTTCTACTTAATTATATTTGAGATTTCATATGTTATGTGGCAACTTACACTTCAAGCTTATCTAAACTTCTGAAAAAGAATCTACCACTTTGAACAAAGGAATAAACTGCAGCTGTCAAGCATCTAAAGCGGATCTTTCAAAATATTTTTTCTTTAAAGATTCATGATAAAAGACAAACTTTTACAGACAGTTGTCAATCACATGAATATTGCAGCTTTATCTACGTTACTTCGGCAACCCTCCAGACTTTTCAGACACTCTTTCTCACTATAAGCATCTTCTTTCTCTTCCAAACAATTGAGTCATAACATAACTCGTTGGTTATACTTATTTTCAACATGCATGGTTTTTATTTCTGCTCGCATATTTTGTAAGGCATTTTTTGTTCTCGGTTGATGTTGATGTTTTCTTGTAATGACTTATTTAGGTTAGATGTTTTTTTGTAACGACTTGTTTGATTTATTTATTTACTTGTCTATTTTTTTGTTTGTATATTTTTACTTTTTTTATTTTTATTCATTACTTTGTTCTAATTTATTTTATTATTTATTTTTATATTTCTAGTTGCACATATTTATTTATATTCATTGATTCATTATATATTTATGCATACATATTTTTATAATTATTACTTTATTATTTTATTCTTTATAATTTTTAATTTTTATTCTATTTTATATTTGTATATTAGCTATTTATTTATTTAGCGTATATATATACATATATATTTTTTCTTCATGTGATCTATCATAAACAACTTATCTACTAATTAAGGATAAAGTTATGTACTTTTGAGTTTCCTCAAACCTTCCGTCTAGCGAAACTTTTACCGAAATATTATTGTTGTTGTTATAAAAGATAGAAATAATATGGTGTGCTTAGTGCACCAAATGCACCACTTAATTGTTAGTGCACCAAATGCACCACTTAATAGCTATTATCATGATAGTATTTTATTGGAAATGTTGTACTATAAATAGAATGGTTAACTTGATGTAAGATATACTAATTTCTATGAAGAAGAATTCTCCTCTCCCAAATATTCTTAAGTTTTAGTTTCGGTTTTATAACACGTTATCAGCACGAAGCTCTAAGTTCTAAAATTCGGCTTATCAACATCAAGCAAACGTAAGTTCTTCCGTTTATTTATATCACTCCTACTTACGATGTTGTTAAATTAAAGTTCTTCCATTTATCTACATTAATTCTACTTATGATATTATTAAAACAAATTATAGACGACTCACTATACCTTCCCTAAATATTTACCTTCTTTAAATAATGAAAAGTGAAAAGTTATTACCACCTTATTACCACCTTCATTTATTGTATAGTATCCATCGAAATTAGAAAATAAATAAATAAAATATAATCAAGACTATTATATTTATTATACTCTAATTAATTTTTTTAAATAATTTAATATATATTATAACGGCTAGTTAACGGTAAAAAAAATAACGGCTAGTTAACGGTAAAAAAAAATAACGGCTAGTTAACGGTAAAAAAAATATAATAATGAAAAATGATTCATTTTTTGTTCTATAAATAGATACCACTCCTACATAATTTACTTCATCCCTACACATTATTTCTTACCTCAAAATATTATTCTTGAAAAAAAAAATTCAAATGTTGTCTGCTATATCATTTTTTTGTATAATTATTGTCATTATGTATCTTTGTTTCATTCTTAGTATAGAGCTAAATGATTCAGATCGCAAGTTTTTTCTCTTATTAATAGCATTTCCTATGATCCCTATGTTGCTTATTGGCATAGCATTTGAGAATGGCATGTAATTTATTTAATGTAATATCTATTTGCATAATTGTATTAATTATTTCTCTCTATTTTATAATAGTTGCCAACATGTCCAATCTTGCCAAAATTGAGTTCGCTGCTCTTGATGTTGCGGGCAATAATTATATGCCGTGGATGATTGATGTTGAAATGCATCTTGAATCAATGGATCTTTTAGATACCATTAAAGAAAATAATACAACATCAAAACAAAATAAAGCCAAAGCGATGATCTTCATTCGTCGTCATCTTGATGAGGGATTAAAAATAGAATACCTCACAATTAAAGATCCAAGTCATTTGTGGAAAAATTTACAAGAAAGATATGACCATCAAAAGGAAGTTTTACTTCCGGCTTCTCGTGATGAATGGAGCGCTTTACGCTTCCAAGATTTTAAAAAGGTCAATGAGTATAACTCAGCTATGTTTAGAATTGTCTCACAACTAAAATTTTGTGGGCAAACAATCACTGAGGAAGATATGTTAGAAAAAACATACTCCACCTTCCACGCA
>JAOTBA010000006.1:1908340-1945594 GCA_025629845.1 Erythroxylum squamatum
CAGGTTCCACCTGGTCTAGATGTAGAAGCTAGCAGGAACATGAACAAGGGAAAGATCTATATATCTAAGAGTAGTCCACAATGTGTGTTGGATGCATATGCTCTACAGTTCCGAAAGGACTTTTCCATGTTCTTGAGATCACGTTCGGAGGAAATAGTGCCCGGAGGCTGCATGGTCTTGTCGTTCTTTGGCAGAAGTTCCACTGACCCTGCTTCTGCTGACGCTTGCTACCAGTTCGAGCTCTTAGCAGAAGCTTTAATGGCCTCGGTTGCAGAGGTAAAACTGACCACTTCCCAGCAATTGACTTATGGGTAAAAAAATAAAATTTTAATGTAGTTTAAAATTTTTTAATTTTTAAAATTCTCAAACAAAACTCTTCGTAATTTTATTTTTTTTAAAAAGATTTCTCTTAGACTTTAATTAAAAAATAATGATTGAATTTTATACATAAATTAATCAAATGTCATTAATACGATAACTCAATTTACCTATTAAATCCGACTGATACTAATTAAATTTGATTTTAATTAATAATTTGAAATAATTATAAATATTGTTTAATTGGTACAATTGTGATGTTCAATTGTGTGTTCTTTGTTATTTTTTAATTAAAATTTAAAAGAATGTGTTTTTATGAAAAAACTAAAACTAAAAAATCAAAATTTTAATGAGTAAAGAGTTTTTTACCAATGATAAACTATAAAGAAATTTCAAAAAATTTCTGATTTTAAAATTTTTCAAAAACTCTTTATAATGTTAATTGTTTAGAAAATAATTGTTTTTTAGACTTTAATTAAAAATTAACGATAGTATCAATATGGTATGAACTTCAAACGTGAACTAAATAAATGTCCTAATATAGTAAATTAGCATATCTTCCGACTCAACTTATTGAGTTTGATTAAAATTAATACTTTTACTGATAACTATAATAAATTATTAATTTGGATTGATTAGATTTCGAATTAGAAGTTAATTTGAATAGTTATATAAATAACATTTAATTCCTACAATAGTGATATTCGTATATTTTGTATTTCATCGTTTTTTTAACCCAAAATTTAAAGAATGAAATTTCTACAAAATTAAAAATTTTTAAAAATTTTAATAATTAAAAATTTTCCTTAACATTTTATTATATTATAAAGTAAATCTCTCTTTTACTTTTGACTTATAGAAGGTGCAACCTTTGCAGGGCCACCTAGAGGAGGAAAAGGTTGACTCTTTCAATGTCCCCTACTATACTCCAAGTGTTGAGGAACTGAAGAAGGAGATCGGAAAAGAAGGGTCATTTATCATTAGTCACTTGGAAACATTTGGCGTAGAGTGGGACGAAGGTGCTGAGGAGGGGATGTACACAAAATCTCGTGGCCAGAAAGTGGCCAAAACGATCAGGGTGGTGTTTGAGTCGATGCTTGAATCTCATTTTGGAGCAGACATTATGGACGAGTTGTTCGTGAAGTACGAGAAGCTGGTCGGTGACTACTTGTCGTCCAAGTTTGCGACGAAGTATCACAGTATTGTTATTTCCCTCGTTAAGAAGTAGTTTTGAGAAGTTTTATGTTAAGCACCCAAGTTTGATTAGACCGGGTTTAGTAGTATTACAGTACCTCAAGAGCGCTTGGTTTAAATAGGGCAATAAAAATGAGAATAAGAATGGCAATGGATATAATTGCATAATAAAATAAATAAATAATGTATTTTAGTTTTTTTTCTTTTATTATAATTACGATGGTTAGTTAAGATGAAGGAATGATTACCATTATTATTGATGGTAGTTGGTTTGTTAAAAATGTTGATAAATAAAAATTTGTTTAAATTTTATTTTATATTAAATTTTAAATATATTTTAAATGATTATTTTTAATTTATGCACCCTAATTATAATTATAATGGTAGAATGTCTAAAATTAAGTATATTTGGTTTTTCCTTTCCAATAGTTCTGGAAGAAAAAAATACTATAGTATTTTTTTGCATCAACATATTATTAGTCACATAATATCCTCAAAATATAGTTTAATTATCCAAAATATTGTACAATTCATCGACACAATCATAATATTTACCATTTCATTGCTACAGTAAAATCAAGTAATATAGTTTAATATAATTTGCATTCCTCTGATAACGCAAATGATGTTTTATTTTAAGTAATTAATGAATAATTAATTACATTGTAATTAACTAATTAATTAATTAAATTACATCTTAATTATATTTTAATTAATTAGATTTTAATTAATCATTTAATTAATTATATTTTAACTAATTAATTAGATTTTAATTAATTAAGTAGATTTTATCTTGATTAATTAGATTTTAATTAATTAATTAGATTTTATCTTAATTAATTATTTATTTATTTTAATTAAATATATTTTAATTAATTACATTTTAATTATATTTTAATTAATTATATTTTAATTATATTTAATTAAAAAATTAAAAAATTTATTAGTGTCGGTAGGAATCAAACTCATTCCTCCCACACATGGAGGGTATGAACTATTACCTAAAACTTGGGTATGAAAAAACTATTCAATCAATCATAATAACTAACCAACTATTACCATTCATTACATTCCCATTGATTTATTCGCATACCCCTTAACCAAGCAACCCCTCAATCCCAATATTAGGGAAGGATGTGCAACGAAAAGGTGCCAACTTTTCTGTTTTATCTTTGTGATTAATATAATTAGGTAAAGCTGTGATTAAAAAATTAAACTGGTTCGAGTAGTTTAATCGTAAAAGTATTGAACTTACTAACTTTTTGGTTGAATTTTTATTTTTTTTGGTTCGATTTACTTTAATAATTCTTGTTGTTAAAAATTGATCAAATTATTAATTAATCGATTGATTTTATAAACTGAAATAAACTAATTAATTTTTATTTAACAACCTACGGTCTAATATCGGTTAAATATTTTAAATCTTAAACCTCTTAGGTTTAATTTTCGATTCAGTTCTTAAACCAATAGATTTAAGTGATCTCTTAGATCTAAAACTCATAATTTTAAAAAAAAATTGACTAATTCAATGAAATAAACTCAAATTTTAGTAGTTTTTTGACACTCAAATTCAAGTTTAATGGTTTAAAGCCTAAAATTTGGTGCAAAGTGTCAACTTCTCAATTTTATCTTTATAAATTTGATATAACAAGACAGATTCTCTTTAAGTTGTTTAATTTAAGTGGTGGTTTGAGACAAAGTTTTAACCTACAATCTCAAAACGTTCAAGAATCTTAATTAATACAACTCCTTTGAAAATCAAATTCGCTATCCGCTGGAAGAATCTTAAGAAATTCAGGATTCAATATCAACGGATGTGTTAGAATTTTACAATGGACTTATGGGCCCACATGAGAAGGAAAGTTAGATCACATATAAGTCTAAGTGAGGTTCCATCCTAAAACCAATTGATGATAGGTGGAGTAGCCCACTAGACTTATATGTTGGTCTTCTTTCCTCTCTTTTACTAATGTGGGACAAACTCCAACTCTTATATTTCAACACACTCTCCTCACATGTGGGTCTAACACGTGACATAATCTATCATTTGAAGGTGTTAACGACTAACATAAGAGTAACCTACTCTGATATCATGTTAGAATTTTACAATGGACCTACTGGCCTACACGAGAAGGAAAGTTAGACCACATATAAGTCTAAGTGAAGTTCCATCCTAAAATCAATTGGTGATAGGTAGAGTAGCCCACTAAACTTATATGTTGATTTTCTTTCCTCTTTTTTACTAATGTGGGACAAACTCTCACTCTTATATTTCAACATGATGCAAATTCTGTAACATGCATGAACATACTGTGGACAAGACAACTAGAAAAGCACTTTAAGTTGGGGAATTAATAGGATTGTCACTTTGTAGGGACGTTCAAAACATGAAATGATAATGGCAGACAGTCATTATGAGATCATTTACTCAAATCGGCCAAAAGAACATAATGAAGGAAACCTGAGGATCCCGACGATCGTCCGAAGAGGCATCTTACGTCTTTGAAGAAATGGTAGGCCAAAATAGCAACAACCCATTTTTTTCATTTTCTTTCATGTTTCCCTAATTTTCACCTATAAATGCTAATCATGTAAGGTGATTGATTGATGTAGGAGAGAAAACGAAATGTTTCATCTTGTTCTTCTTGGTGTATTGTCACTTCTACTGTGCAAATTAGCTAATAAGTTTCTGAATTCTGGTAACTACTTCTTACCTGCCAATGCCCCTCCTGGTAGCTCAGGATTTCCATTAATCGGAGAGACCTTACAGTTTATGGCAGCCATTAATAGTGGCGAAGGTTTCTATAATTTTGTCAGGACTCGCCATTTAAGGTAACTTTTCTTCTTCTCTTTCTTCTGAATTCCAAACTCAGGATTCTAGTTGCATGTGTCAGATATTAAAAGCAGCTAATATGAGGAACCAGTAGCTGAAACCATGGTTCTGTATGTGTTTTGAGCTTCAGGTATGGAAATTGCTTCAGGACCAACATATTCGGGGAGACCCATGTTTTTGTGTCGAGTGCTGAATCTGCTAAGGCAATCTTAAACAACGAGTCCGGAAAATTCACGAAGAAGTACATAAAATCGATCGCCAAACTTGTGGGAGATCAAAGTTTACTATGTGCTTCGTCTCATCACCACAAGCTGCTTCGTAACCATCTACTTTCCTTGTTCTCCACCACTTCAGTTTCACTGTTCGTTCAACAGTTCGATGAATTGATCATGACAAGTATCGAAAACTGGGGCAACAAGGGCTCGGTGATTGTGCTTGATCAAGCACTTCAGGTTAATATTTTAGACATACGTTAATGAAGAACATTAGAACTTAAAATCTGTTCTTGGTATTGTTTATATTAAAAATGAGTTGCAGATAACCTTCAAAGCCATGTGCAAGACGTTGATGAGCTTAGAAGATTCAAAACTGCTAGAGATTTTGCAGGAGGACGTAGCCTGTGTTTGCGATGCAATGCTTTCTTTCCCTCTGCAGCTTCCATGGACTAGATTTTCCAAGGGCCTGAAGGTAACATGTGAGACCGTTGACTGTTTACTGAGCTAAGATGTTGTAGAAATGGAACTTCCACCGTTCCTGATGAGTGGTGATGAATAAATCAGGCTAGAAAAAGAATCATGAGCACCCTGGAGAAGATGATAATTGAAAGAAGAAGATTCCAAGAAGACAATAACGATGACTTTCTGCAGAAACTATTGACAGATAAAGACGGATCATCCTCAGTTCAAGCTTCCAGGTTGAGTGATGAAGAGATCAAGGACAATATCCTGACAATGATTATTGCAGGTCAGGACACAACAGCAAGTGCAATCACTTGGATGGTTAAATACCTTGGAGAAAACCAAAATGTTCTTGACCAACTTCGGGTAATTGAAACTCTAACTAATGAATCTGCAAACCATATACTATATGCTTGTTCATGATGTGTTCTTCTTGATTGGAACAGACTGAACAGTTCCATCTCGCTGAGAAGCTCCCATTGAACCAATGTCTCACCCTGGAAGATCTTAATGAGATGTCATATGCTTCTAAGGTGAGTGAAACTAGGATCACAAGTGATGGATTTTCAGTTTCTTTAACAGATGTTTGGTTGGCACTAAACAGGTAGTGAAAGAGTCTCTGAGGAAAGCATCCATAGTAGCCTGGTTACCAAGATTAGCACTCCAGGACACAGAGATTGAAGGTTTATTTCCTGACAGAAATGGTGTAATTATCATATTTCAGGTTGTTTAGTGACTTTCTCCATTTCTGGTTTTTTGTATCCAAAGGATTTAAGATACTGAAAGGATGGAACATAAACACTGATGCCAGATCAATACACCTCGACCCTGTTCTTCGCTGTGACCCTGACAAGTTCAATCCATCAAGGTTTGATGTAAGCTACCTAATACTGTACATTCAAATTCATGTTAGTTTTGTTTTTTTAAATTAAAAAATTACTTATTTGAATTTTTAATTAAAAAATTACTTATATATATATATAATTATGAATATATAATTTTATTTATTTTTGTACTTAAATTAAATTATTATTAAATATAATTAATTTTAAAATATCTTCAAATAAATTTTAATTTAATAATTATAATATTTTCTCTTTTAATTTTGACTGTTTGCGTTTTGCAGGATGATCAAAAGCCATACAGCTTCTTAGCTTTTGGAATGGGAGCGAGGGCATGCCTGGGAATGAACATGGCTAAAGCTATGATGCTGATTTTCCTCCACCGTCTTGTCACAACTTACGAGTGAGTTACTTTGGCACACCCAAATTGCTCTTGTGATCGTTTTTATTCAAAATTTTATGGTATAAGATTATATATCTTTCAACCTCTCCAACTCTTCGACGCCAACAAGACTTTGACTGAATTGTAGTTTTACTTGTAATCGGGTTATGAACGTGAACGATCTTGTTCAGGTGGACGGTGACTGATTCAGACCCCAGTATTGTGAAATGGGCACTCTTCTCCAGGTTGAAGAGTGGTTGTCCGATCGATGTTACTCCTATCAGAAAGGACTCCTGATTCCTGAAGCAGCTGCATAAACAACAGATCAATAAGCAATTAAGACAGTTTAACTTTAAGCGGCTTGGAATAGGAAAAAGAAGGCTTTCAGGTTCTGTTTTTAGACAGACAATTAGGTAAATAGCTGAAATGGGAAACTAAATATGGAAAAAATGTAATAAAATAAGATAGAACTCAAACAGAAGATTTGATTTTAAAATGGAATTATCATATCTGTATAAATAATAAAACCAGATATATAAATTATTTTTCATATTCTTATGAACGGACTTTTATTTATAGGAAATTTAATAATAATTTTTAAAATTTTTAACTGTTAATAAATTCTTATTCTTACCGTATAATTACATTAATTATGATATTGTTATATGTTTTAGAAATAGTCTCTTTACTAATTAAGAATAAGACTGCGTATTATTAGCCTCTTCAAATTTGTGCATAGACGCAAATTTGTACTATTTATGATATTGTTATATGTAAATAATCATTAACGTTAAGATCGATTGAATATTTGAAAGATATTTGAATTTTTGGGAAAACTTTAAAAGACGGGATTCATGAATTTAACTAATAATTAAATGTTTTTGGATATGTATTAACTCTTGGTTAATTACACGAATTAAGAACGTAATTTGGGTTACATTACTGTAAATAAATTTTTTTGGACAAATTCATTTAAATAAAATGTGATCCTTAATTTTGCAAAAAGTTTAATTACCTCTTCTATATTATAAAGTTAAATTCTTTTTTAACATGTAAATTGTTAAAATATAATTTTTTAAATTTATATCATAACCAAATTATTTTTACTTATATAATTTAAGGGCTCGTTTTGTTCTATTTCAATTTTTTTGTTATGATTTTCAGTTTTTTATGTTTTCATTTTTTATTTTCTTTCGAATAAAAACAAAAACTTGTTTAGTTATTAATGTTAATGTAGTCATATTTTTATTACCGATAATAATTACATATTAGATAAATCTTAAAGATAATTATTTTAATTGAATAAATTTATTTTAATCTCTTATTTAATATTTAGTGACAAATTATTGATAAAATTATTTTATTTTATTAAAACGAATAATTTAAATTTAAACTTTTTATTTACAAATTAATATTTATTTTTAAATATATCTTCATTATTAAATAAGAATTTATTTGAAATATATATTGTGAAGATAATTAAATTTATTAGTAATTAATTTAATTTAATATAATCACAAATTTAAATTAAAATATTAAATAAAATTAAATTATTCATAATTCTTATTAAAATTTAAAAATTTAAAAATATATAATATATATTTCGTTTATAGAAAATCAGATTATAAGTTGTATTATTTATTTATATGGTTGATATATTTATTGGATGCATCATAAATTGTATGTTTTTATATATGTGATATTTTACATGCAATTTTGTGTTTGATGAGACATATGAAATTAAATCTCTCGTTAAAATTTTAAGTACATGTTAAGAACGTGATTGATGCCTTCCATTGTTATAAGAATAAACCAGTAAGCCAATTTTATGTTTTTATAATTTTTAAAAACTAGAAGAAACTGAATATAAAATTAAAAAACTCAAATAAATAAACATTTTTACTAAATTTTAAAAAATAAAAAGAGAAAATAAAAAAAGAAACAAATAGGTCTATATTTTGAACTATTTTCAAATTTTGAATCGAATTTAGTACGAATGATTTAAGTAGCTCGAACTCCAATTAACTCAAATTTCATTCCTTAACCTTATGTCGACTGTTTTGGGACCAAAATGTCACCTCCAGTTTTTACTGAGGAGGAAAAAAAAACACTTTAAGGTGGGATGGATAACATATTTAACATCAAAAGAGGTGGGAGTGGGATGAGTAAGTGTTTGCGTAAAGACAAGGAGTACCAAACATGTCCAACACATTCTCAAACCGGACAATAAGGACAGTTCTATTTTTTTTAACGAGGGAAAGAAAAACAAAAGCAGCTATCCCGTAAAGTCTAGACCCCTACGACAGGTTCTATTGTACAAAGTTTTAAACATGTCTCGGTATAGTGCATTCAAAATGTTCGTTGGAGCCTCCCGAAGGATATACAAGCCCGGCTCTACTAAAGAGGCTAAATGAGCCAATTGATCAGCACATTGATTCCCTTCTCAATGTGTATGCTTAAGTTGTGCCTCCCATGCTTGAAGTTTCAAGTCTTGGATACTTGTCACTAAAAAAAAATTCTCAGCCAGATTACTCAGTGATGATGATAGAATATTAATGACCTCTAATAAGCCCACTTCTACTATCACGCGCCTATAGTCCTATTCCCACGCCAGTATGAGACCTGAATATACACTCCAGAGTTCAACAATTAGAGGATCGCCCACTCTTATATTATGTAAGAAGCCTAATCACCAGTGTCCCAGATAGCTCCTTATAACGACTCCTATTGATGCAATATTATATTCTGGTTTTACCGCATCATCCGTATTAATCTTGACCCATCCTTTTATGGGTTTAGTCCAGCCTACTAAAGTATCCAAAGGTAGCCCTTGGAAAGATCCGATTTTACATTTTGTAGCATATTAAGTGCTTCAAGATGACTTTGTTTTAAAAGGCCAAGACCAAAACTTGCAACAACAAAAAACAAAAGGATGATATAATTTTACTGAAACTTTTGCCGTACAGTTGGTCTCATCCCAGTTTATTTTAATCAAAAGATACTATTATTTTGTTAGAATCATATGGTTGTACCGGTCCGAAACTAATCAATTTATCAATGCATTGTCTTCCAACAATACCATAAGTACTTATAATGTGATAATTGAATCACTTTTGTTTTCTTTCCCATTTTCAATTCGTAAAGCGGAGAACTTTGTACACCGGATGCATTAAAGTTGACCTTTCAATTTGTGAAGTTCTTATCCGTACTTTGTTTTGAGAATAGAAGAGCTAGAAAGAGTCTTTTACTTGTGATCACAAATTTCTATCAATGTTAAATTGTAAACAAAGAGCTTAATTCAAGTTTGGGCAGTCTAAAATAATGTAATTTTGAGAAATAAAATTAAACTAAAATAATATTATTTTAATTTAAGAATTTGGGATCGAATTTGAATTCTCCTCCTATCTATGTGTTTAATATTAAAAAATCAAAATTAACATATTCAACATACAAAACTCTCAGCTTTGTAAGGGTTAAAGGCGGTTCATCAATGACTGCACCGCAGCTTTTTTTTGTAATTTTTACAAAAAAGCTAGTTTTGTTATTTAAGTATGTTACCTTGTAGTTATAAAGGAACAACTTTTATTAATTGCTTTAAAACTCTCCCTCAGTCGAGTGTATAATATATATATATATATATATGTGAGAAAATGAAATACATGTCATTATTTAATTAATATTAAAGATTATAGTTTTATTCTTTGTTCTTTGGTTTAGACATAAAAATAAAAAATTTACCAAAAACTCAAATATATGCAATTTCGAAGGTTTCATTTTTTATAAATGGTTTAAAATTACTTTGTACTGTATTAGTTTAAAATTATTTTGTGCCAGTTAGTAAACTAAAATATCGAGTTAAATTTATATATTAAATAATTTAATTGAAAAAATATTTTTATGTTTAAATTTTTAAATAGTTAGCATAGCTAAAAATATTTTTACATTGGCTTAAATAAATGAAGTTATTAAACCAAAATTTTAAAAAAAAATTATCCATAATATCAACTAAATTTTATTTATATAAAATTAAGTAATTTTAAAATAATTTTAAAAAAATATCCGAAACAATAAAATATTACCAAATTTGATGCTAATTTTTATTCATAATATTGTTTTTCACAATTGAAGATTTTTTAATTAACCTTTTTTAATGGGATTTAAAATGGAGTCTTACGATTAGTCAAGTAGAGCAGGTGATGAGAGCATCTGAGCAGTATTTTAATGGCAATAGGGTGGTAGCCATACCCAACTAGTCAACACTACTTACCACTTTTTTTTTCTTTTCACTACTGTAAATGGGTCGTGGTCATCAATTTTTGCACATTTTACATGTAATAGATATATTTAAGCAAATGTCTATTAGCTTTCAAAGACCTGAAAACAAATATTTAATATTTTTTTCATTTTGATCCTTATATTTTAAAATTATTAATTATTTTGTTATAATACTATTTTCTTAATATATTTATTTATCCATTTAATTATATAGGTTTATCAAAAACAACCTCTCAATCAGTTAAGGACTAGGTTGTGTACTTCTGGATCTTCCCAGACTCCTAATCAACGAGACTTTCATTAAATTATTGTTGTTGTTATTTATTGTAATCTCCTTCATCATATTCTATTAGTTTTTTTAATTTAAAACGATACAATACTAAAATTCTTAAATTTCAATATTATGTTGTTATAAAATTATAAATATATGAAAAATTAATGAAATATAGTGAAAATGATTATGTGATAAATGCATAATATTAAATAATAATTTTTAAAATTAAACTACAAAGGGTATGAGTATACTTAACCTATTAGCTATTATATGTTTTTTCATAAGACTTTTGCTTTGTTAAGTTGGCAAATCAACAAGAATAAATATCCAAATCTATATGTGCTAGATAAGATTAAAAAGCATATTTAAGAATGGGCAGTTGGGAATCCCTAAAACAAATGTGGGGACAAAGACTTCTATTTTTTTTAATTATTTAGGTTTAGTGTAATGTCATGTTGCAACATGGATTAAATTTAAATATCAAGTCAATCATATCACCTTTTCCTGTGTTATTAAGATCTTGGACTCAAAAGGTGGAACACCCACCCTAGGCGCCCCCACACTCCGGCCCGATATTGTGTGAGGGAGGTAAATCACGGTCTGATCCCAGCCAGTTTCTCGGAAAGGCGGCCCAGTGTTCGGTACGCACAAGGAGTTGCCACATTGGATGAACTCCCACACTGCCGCTGCCGAGACTCGAACCCGAGACTTTGGACTCACTTTCCTTTCCAATGACCAACTGGGCTATCCGCGCGGGCATGTTTCCTTTATTAAGATCTCATTTCATTGTCATTAACTCACTGTAATCTAGTTTCCTTTACCTCTAATCAATTCAATCAGTCTTATCCATATAAATTATAGATTTAGGTTTTGAGTAATGGTCTAAAAGTTAAACCAATAAGATAAGAGGTTTATGATTTATAAGATTTAATCGATATTAGATCGTCATAAAACTGACTAAAGATTGAATAAAATTAAAGAATTTAAAATATGATTGAAAGAGATTGTTCCTACCAATTGAAAAGGTTGAAGTTTATTTAAAAAATAAATTATTAAATGATAAGTAATTAATTAGTTTTGATTTATAAAAATTAACCAATTAATTTATAAATTAATCAAATTTTAACAATAAAAATTATTATAATAAATCAAATCGAAGAATTGAAGATTTAAAATTTTATAATAGAATTGGGTCGAACCAGTTCGAGCTTTTAAGTATTTACTCTTGCCTTTTTGTGTTTCAAAATAAAAAATCATACCCAAGTTGGTGATGATAGTGATACATGTCATGTTATTGCAAGGGACCCGATTTATTACTCCAAGTTGAAAGAAACGGTCATCATTAAAGACAGCTAGTTACCAATGGAAGTAAAGAAATGACAAACTTGAGAGACGACAAGGTTGTTGCTCAATAGTTCTTGTCCGAATTATTGAGTTCTGCTTACTGTTATATAAGGGTTAGTTCATGTCACGAGCAAAAAGAACCCAAAAACGGATCACTAGCTAGTTGTTGCCCCGTCATATTATACAGAAAAGTCTTTGTCAAAGTTCAAAAAGGTTGGAGAAGACTGTAAACTGATCATTCTTTAATTGCATAAGAAAAAAGACCAAGTTGAGTCAGAATAAGCTATTCAATTCATTAATAATCCATCAATAGGTACAACTTGAGCAATGGACATGGAAATGCCGTCAAAACAGTGACGAGTATCAATCCATAACTAACTCAACCCGAAACTATATTAGACTCAAGGTACACAGTTCAAGCTTGAATCTGATTGTTCAATTGGATTCAAGCTCAAACTTTTTTTCTTTTTTAATTTAAAATTTAGAAAACCCATCATTTTATTCAAAATGACATCATTTTTACTTAATACTTTTGAACTTTGGACTGGACCGAATTGAACAACCAAGCTCGAGTCAAATTCAAAGATCAAAATTTTGGAAAAAGAGTTCGAACTCAACCCTTAAAACCTTTTCAATTCAAATCAAGCCTGTTGAATTTGAGTCGTTCTGAGTCGAGTCCAAGTTCAGTGCCAATACCAGTACCAGTATCAGTGCCAGTGTCATTGCCATGCCTATTTTTAAGCACCAAAATAGGAAGTTTTGAATGTACTAATGGAATTGAAATTATGCATAAGGAGAGGATACTTATTTAGGATACAGAGAAGACAAGTAACAGATGAGAAGCAAACAAAGAGTCATGTGCTTAAATAGTTAAGAAGTTTGTATTATATGGAGTTTTTTAAAGTCAAAGAGTCTCAAAACACATTGAAAGCTTCCAAATAATACAAACCTTTTCATACCAATGGCTTCTTTTAAAAGTATGTACGGATTAAATATACACATCCCAATGGGCTGTTATTGAAATTATTGAGATGGTGATTATTATATTATATAATAAGAATCTATAATTGACCATTTTAAAATATATAATAGTCTTTAAATTATGTATTTAAAATAAATCTTCTAATAAGTCAGTAATAATAAAATTGACTCGATTTAGAGTTAATAAATCAAATTTAAATTAATTGAATAATCCAATTCGGAAGGATTTTAAATTATTTAATTGTTTAAATTCAACTAAAATTTTGAGCTGGTCCAAATTCGGGTAACCTATTATCATCTATATACTCAATTGAACTAAACGTAACAAACTTTTAGATTCAATTTTAGTTCATTTTTTCCACTTCAAGTGGATAATCACATGCATCTTCACAACAAAGAAGGCACAAAGTCCAAAATACAACCACCATGAACAATCCACTGTCTCCTCCACTCGACCTATGAAATGGGTCTCACCAAGTAGGATAAAAGATATTAAAAAGATAGAGCAAAACAAAGAAGAAGAAAATTGGTGAAGAGAACAAAGAAAGTGTTTGATATGTGGTTGGGTGTCCCTGCAAGGGAAGGGAAGAGTTTAAGTTTGCCTTCTATCTATCTAATTGAATGTCACATCGCAATGCAACAAAATAAAGAAATGTCAAAAGGTTCTAAATCATCCCTAACATGAAGCTCCTTAATTTCTTCGTTACTCCAATTAATTATCTACCTTCTAAGACTAAATTGTTTTCTCTTATAATGAAAATAGCATTCATTCCTTTGAGAAGTATTATTCTACAAAAAAACACAAGAGATGCACATTAACTTATAATTAAAATACAATATAGATTCAAGTATAACCGAGAGAGAGAAAGAGTAATTTATACATATTTTTTAATATGTAGATATTAACAAATGATTTGTATTAAAAATAATAAAAAATAAAAGTATTTTAAAAAATAAAAGACTTTTGAATGAATTTATTGTAACAGCTCAGATCACTCGCTCACAGATATAATCTGTTTTGGATTGTAAAATTTCACATTTGTTGGAGAGGAGAACGAAGTACGTCTTATAAGGATACGGATATCTCTTTCCTATAGATGCATTTTTTCAAATACAGAAAGGGCAAAATCGTGAGGGTCTTATCCTGATAAGTAACCCAAAATAAATAATATCTATAAACGGGTAGACTGAAATATTATATTTATAAATCTAAAAAGAGAAGATGGAAATTGTTGAAAGAGACTAATTTTCAATTGAAGGTGGCCAACTTTTTGAGGCCGGCGAAGGATATGACCATAATTGGGTCATTATTATGAACCCTTGAATTTAGTTCGTCCGAGAGTTTTTTTTTTTTTGATGCAATGTAAATATATATTGCACACAAAAATGACTGTACAAAATTCAAAGGGGCATACCCCAGTCCATGGTCGTAGTCAACAATAGCTAGGGGCAACCACTCTCAGGGATCCAATAAACAAGTAACTCTCAGAATCCCAGTACACCCATAACGTTCCCTACCATCTAACCAAGGCCTATAGATATGAAGAAAACAAAAGGCCCCATAACCCCATAGCTACCACATGAATCAGTCTAAGCATTCACCAAAACCTTAACCAAAAACCCCCATTAAAACTAGCAAGAAACAGGACCATGAGGCCATCAGAACAAGAGCAAGTGCATCAGGCCATCAAAACAAGACGAAGAGTAGCATTGAAGTATCCCACCCCTGTACACCCAGAACAAGTGTCGCAATAATCAAAACAGAACAAAAGCACAAAGAGAGAGTCAGCCATCCAAGTAGAAAGGTCAACAAGCAGCCCTTAGGGCCCAAGGCAATCCATCATAATGAGTAAGCAGCTAACCCGCAATCCAGTTCTACAATGTCCACGCTACATAGGCTCAGTCAGCACAACCAACACCTATACAATCAAAAGCAATACGTCGGACCACATCCGAACAGCGCACCATTAGGTGACCTTCTATCCAACAAGAAGGTCCCTAGGATATAATTTATACAGGGTGTGATAGAGGGTTGTTTGAATACGCAGGATTACATCCAAACAAGGAATAGTGGCAGACTCCATCTGAACCAGATTGCGAGTATTCCAGATTGTATAAACTGTGCACAGGAGCCCCAGGCGAACAGCTTTGCTTCTCCATCCCGCCCCTACAAACTCCTTCCTAATCCCACTAATAGCCCTGCCTAAAGATGACAATGGGCGAACCAACCCAAGCCACTGCCGAATGGCACTCCATACAGCCCCAGTATAAGCACAATGAAAAAATAGATGCTCGGCACTTTCGGCTGCCCTATGGCATAAGACGCACCCCCGATCAATATCCAAAAACTGCAGATTATCTTTAGTGGGCAACCGATTCCAAAGACTTATCCAAGCGATAAAGGAGTACTTAGGAGGAATATAGTTCCTCCATATGAAGGACATCCAAGGTTTTCTAGGGGTCGAAGATCGCAAGATATCGTAGAGCTTTTGCGAAGGGAGCGTACCATTCACACATAATCGCTGCATGGTCTGAACTACCTCCAGAGGCCCACCCAATTTGTCAACCAACTTATCACAGATCAATGCTAGCTTCTTCAACAACGGGGAATCGCGCGGGTGGGGAGGCCACTCCCATACAGGCGTACCCCGGAGATACTCTTCATGAATCCACCGCACCCATAGGGAATCTTTTTTAGTGTGGATATTCCAAAAAGCCTTAGCAAGGAGAGCATTATTCCAGACTTTACAATTCTTCAACCCCAATCCGCCTTCACCTTTTGGTTTACAGATAGTATCCCAAGCAACTCTATAGTGTCGGCCACCCCATAAGAATAACCGACAGATAGAAATTATCCTATCGAGTATAATTTGGGGTACAGGAAAGGCCTGCAGCCAAAACGCTAGTACACCTTGAATAACGGAATTAATGAGTTCAAGTCGACCGGCAAAAGATAGCGTCTGCCCTCTCCAAGCTAGCAAGAAAGCTTTCACAGACTGAATTAAAACCGAGAACTGAGCAACTGAGACTCGCATAGGAGCAAGAGGTATATCGAGATAGCGAACTGGAAACTCGCCTAATGAATAACCCACAAGTTGCTGGAGGATCTCCTTATCATACTCCGCCACTCCTACTATATAAATATGGGACTTCGGCACACTGATCTGTAAACCAGAGACCGCCGCCAATTCCTGCAAGGCCCCCACTAAAACGCCAAGTGATGCTTGGTCCCCCGGGGAGAATAGCACTAAGTCATCAGCAAACACAAAATGCGTGATGCCCAACTTTTTACACCTCGGATGATACTGGGACGGAGGAAGGCGACTTCGAGCCTTCAAAACTCAGGAAAGGTATTCCAAACCAAGCAAGAACAACGTAGGGGACATGGGATCCCCCTGGCGTAAACCCCGCCGACCTTTAAACCAACCATGCATAGTACCATTCACCGAAATTGAATATGAAGCAGTTTGTACACATTCCAGGACCCAACCAACAAATTGAGAAGGGAACCCCAAACAGACCAACATATGCCGAAGGAACTGCCACTCCACGGTGTCATATGCTTTTGTAATATCAGCTTTGAGCATACACCGAGGGGAGATACGTTTGCAAGTGTACCCACGAACCAGCTCCTGAGCAAGAAACACATTATCCATCATAGACCGACCAGGGATAAAGGCTGATTGGGCTTAATCAACTAAAGGCGTAATAACCTTCAGCATGCGCTCATTTAAAATCTTGTTTATCACTTTATACGTCACATTAAGACAAGCAATAGGCCGAAAGTCTGTCACCTTCAGGGCAGAAGTCTTTTTTGGTATTAAAGTGAGGATGCAGTGATTAATTTGTTTCAACAATTTACCTGAAGAAAAGAACTCCTGCACTGCAGCTTCCAGACTAGTCCCTACATTATTCCAATTATGCTTGAAAAAATCCAAAGTATAACCATCCGGGCCAGGGGCTTTATCTTCCCCGATATCAAATAAGGCTCGTTTAATCTCCTCTGGCCGGATAGGAGACACCAGCTCAAGTTGCGCTTGAGTAGCAAGTAGGGGGCCCGAAGTAACTATGTGGGAATCTATTAGGGCTACCGATATGGAGGTGCCAAGGAGGTCTTTATAAAAGTTCAAGCAACAAGTCACTACTTCGGGCACAGACGTGGTAGGACTCCCATCCTCTCGAAGGATATGGGAAATAGTATTGCGTTTCCCACGTTTCCGAACCACTGAATGAAAATATTTAGTACTCTTATCAGCCCCCATAAGGTGAGTACATTTGGCCTTCTGGCTATAGAAAGCCCGCTCAGCCTTTAGGAGAAAAGTAGCCTGCTTCCGTTTAAGCTGTGCTGCTAAACTGAGGCTAGCATCCGCAGGAGCTACAAGAGAGCACTAATATGCAAGCTGGAACTTTCCTGAGCACATTTTGCCTTGGCTGAGATATCACTATAGGTCGTAGCATTAAGATTTTTCAGCGCCTGTTTCATTGATTTCAACCTCTTGCACAAAACAAATTGAGCCGACCCCTCAACCTGGGTTGCCCATTCGTGAGCCGCTATATCGCTGAACCGAGGGTGCTGCAACCACATGTTAAAAAATTTTAATGGACGTTTTACCGTCATTTCTAGTTGTTGGATTTCAGTCAACACCGGGCAATGGTCCGATTCTACCCGCATCTCCATAAAGTAGGCAGAACAATGCACGCCCACAGCAGCCCATACTTGGTTCAAAAGAACCCGATCAAGTTTCGCCCACGACTGATTCTTATTCCACGTATAGAATTCCCCACGACTAGACGCATCGTCCAACCCCACTTGAATGCGGAAGTCGAGGAGGTCCTTCAGTTGGTAGGCTGGCGAGGGTTGACAGCCAAGACGTTCAGAAGCCACACAAACACAATTAAAATCCCCCAGAAGAATCCAAGGCCGTATAGTAGAATCGTAAGTAGCCTGTAAGTATTGCCATAAGGACCGGCGTTGAGGGACAATGTACAACCTATAAACCACAGTAACAGTGAAGGAAAATTAAGTGATATTGCATTGAACATGGCAGTGAATGAACTGGTCAGCAATCTCTACAATATGACACAGGCACAGATTCGGATTCCAAAGAACTCCTATACGCCCGCCAGCAATAGAGTCAAAATTATGACAACAATCCCATCCATCAAGGTGTTGGGTAACCATTCGAGCCAAACGATTTGCATCTAATTTAGTTTCCAGAAGGCATGCAATGGAGCACTGATGCTGCCGAAGAAGAGCTGCAACAACACTCTGTTTCAAGGCCTGATTTAGGCCTCGAACATTCCACGAAAGGATCTTCATGGGGTAGTTGGAGGGGGCTGCCCTCCGCCTACAGATTTCAACCGATCATTACGCTTGACACCCACTTCTATCCAAGTATGCAGGGGCTGGCTGTCTGAAGTGCTAACAGTCCCAACTCTAACTATAGGAATTGCAACTGCCTTGCCTGCAGTAGAATTCCTGGTATGCAGCACTGTCTGCCAAGACTCACCATTCGCAGCAGGAGGAGACGAGCCCCCTGGTGTCCTTGTATTTAGCAAACCAGGAGGTGGATCTATAGGCTCTAATGGCGTGACTTCAATTGGAGGATGAGTGGCCGGTACCCCCTGAACCATGGTCGTGCCCTGAGTCACTGAAAGATCAACTGAAGCCGTAGGGTGGGAGCCTTGTCCCCGGTTCACCGCAGTCTTGGCGTTCTTCCTAGTCGGCACCGTAGCTTTGCCAGTGGCTCTCACCCCGGCCTCCTGCCCTTGGCCATGTTGGTTCACTAGGACAGCATGACCGGCAGAGGAACTAGCAGGTGTCTTACCTTTGCAAGAGAACGGAGAATGACCAAAGCATTTGCAATGGCAACAATAAGCAGGAAAGGATTCATATACCACTGTCTGAGTAAAGCTTGGACCCCCTGGCAAGCGCACATTAAAGCGAGTAACCGGTACATTAGCCACATTGACCTCTACTAACATCCTAGCAAACCCAACACGAGACTTCTGGCTAGTAATCATATTAGTGCATAGAGGTTTACCCACTTTAGATCCAAGCCGGGACAAAGCTTTATCATTCCAAAGGTCCAGGGGTAAATTGGGTAGTTGAATCCAAAGTGGTACCTCCATGAAATCTTGGAAGTCAAACGCAAAACCCAGTTTCAGCTTCTTCAACATTAACGTTCGTTTCTGTATCATATATGGTCCTCCCGCAAGGATGGCAATGCGGTCTTCCTCAGTTTCAAATTGGAATACTAGCCACCCACGATTGTGGGGGAGCAACTTACACGGTAGCATCCAAGTAGCAATGAGATCTTCAATCGCCTTTAATCCAGGAAACCGCCCCGTAAGATACCCCACAAGACAAAAGCCCCAAGTTTGTTCGATATCATTAACTTCATCATCTTCCAAGATAACGTCACCTTCCACCGGGACAAATTTCAAAGGCTGCCCTTTAGACAGATCCCGATTCTGTCGAAACAGGATAGCATAGGAAGGTTTGGCCTTGTCCACATTCGGAGGGTTTGACTTCGAGGTGGAATCGTCATCCCCTGAATGCGCCGGCTCAGATGACCCCTCTGAATTCGCAAGGAGCAATGTATCAAGCAGTTGGCGGGTATCAGAATCCTCCTCCGTCACAGCAACATCACAAGTATCCTCACTCCCCAAATCAACCTCAATGTCTTCCTCCGTGGATGCTACATCATCGCCCGGGTCATCAACACAATTTCCGGAACGCACAATAGGTTGTTTAAGCAGAGCTTTACCATGCTTCAAGCTTGGGCGGAGCTGCTGCATTCTGCTTAAACCAGTCGGATTTTTCAACAAGGCACCCCAAGCCTCACCGTCGTATTAGAAGGGCCAGCAGTTTTACCCACAGCCTTAGAGTCCTTAATAGAAGGAGGAACCTTCATACCCACTGGTGGGCGCTGTGGTTGGCCCGTCAGAATGTCAGACGTGATGTCCCGACCCTTACCATGGCTTCGTCCCATGGGTCACCCACAAAGGGGTCCACTATCAAACCTGCAGGAAAGCTCGACCACCAACCCTAGAACCTCGCGGAATGGGTTCAACAAGTAGCAATCGTGTAAGAGGGTTCACTAAAATCCACTCCACAACCAGTCACAAACCAACAGAGAAGCAGGGGAAGAGAAGCAATCGAGAACAAGAGGGACGAGATTGGATAAAAAGAACGCCCAAGTGAGAGCATCTCACAAATCGCTCGAGAGTTTGAGTATTAATTACGTTTGGTGAAATTTTCAAGAGGCCAACTTCCTTGTGAATGCTACTAATCATTGAGTTAACAACCATCCAATTATAAGGACCAGATATTCTGTTTGCATAAATAAGTTTTTATTATATTTTATTAAATTTTATCTCCACATTTTTATAAAATTTATATAAATGTGTGGATAAAATTAAATAGTATAAAATTGGAACATTATAATAGACACTGAGAATCTCATGTGCAATTATAACTTAACTACGTGCAATTAAGGTTAATGATGATGTAGTCTCTTATGATAAGAACCCTATTTTAGGTTAAAATAAATTAGGAATTTGTCCTTTTTTACCAAAGCCCTTCCCTTTCTTTTTTTTGGTAAGAAAAAATTGAGCAAAGCTCACAAAAACAGCAAACTACCTAACATAAGAGACCCTTATTAAATTATGATCAAGCCATCTACCAACACTAGGGGGGACTTGCCCCAAAACATGAAAGCCAGAAGGAAAATCAAAAGCAAGGTGAGAAAGGGAGTCAGCTGCAAAGTTCCCTTCTCTGTAAATGTGAGTGAGTTTCACATTATGGAATCGCTTCAGTAAGTCTAAAATTCTAGCAATGAGAGGCAAACAACCTGAATTTGCTTGAATACTACCGGTCAACATCTTGACAACAATCTCATTATCACATTCAACAAGCACATCTAAATAGGCAAGTTTATGAGTGAGTTGAATACCATAATAGAGAGCCCACAACTCAGCACGAAGTATTGAAAATTGCAAGTACAAAACAAAACCTAATAAATAGTTTAAAAACTGGACCGAAGGTTAAACTTGTAAAATAAAAAGTTTAAAGTTAAAAAGGTTCGATTGGTATTAAATTATCATAAAACTGATTAAAGATTGAATAAATTTAAAAAATTTAAAATAAAATTCAAAGATATTATCCTTACAAATGGAATAATTTGAAGTTAATTAAAAATATATTATTAAATAAAAATTAATTAAATTATTTTAGTTTATAAAAACTTGTTAATTTACAAATTTCAATCAATTAATTAATAAATTGAATAACTTTTAACAATAAAAATTATTAAAATAAATCAAACCGAAAAATTAAAAATTGAATCGAAAAATTTCTTGATTAAACCGAACCAATTGGGTTTTTTAATTTTTAATTATTGCTTTTGGTTTAAAAAAGTTTTGCCTTGTTTTGAGGAAGAGGAACTCCAATAAAAAGTAGAAAATTTGATTTAAATAATTATTTTTAAATCCTAATTTAAAAGTAAAATTTTAATATCTAAACTACAAATATAATTTAAATTGTTTATTTTATCATTAAGATTTATTCAAAATTTGATAATAATATAAGTTTTTATGAATATTAATTATAATTAATATCAACTACATTACTTCTGAAAAAATATATAACTAATATTACACTGCCTGTACATTCCAATCCAGCAGGAAATTTAAAGAGAAGTAATAACAAAAAGGCAAGGTAAAAAAGATAAAAATCAAGATAGATTTTCACCTAATTAGTAATTACTGCTCGTGGTTATTTTTTATTTTTTACTGCGATTTACACGTAAGCAATGGTCTTGTGCTCTCCTGTTGCCTCGGACATTAGAGCATGGTTCTCGTCCATCAAAATCTTCTTCTTCTTAGCAATGAAACTCTCTATTGTTCGCCTGAACTCTTCGCTGTTCATCTCCTCCATTGATTTTCTCGCCTCTCTGTAGTCTTCTTCGACCACCAGATGTCTTTCATCCTCCGTCTCCGATGGTCGGAGCTTTCGTTGACGAATCCTCTTCTCCGTCGACACACTCAACTCCGACCGAGTCCTCGAGAATTGCTTCGCTTCTTTCTCTGGGAGGGGTTTGGTGTTCCTCACCGTCAACGCGCGACTCAAATTCTTGGCCACTGGAGCGTAGTCGGCGCTTTTGCTACGGACGGTTCGTTTGACCTGAAGCTTGACTTCCCTGGGAGGAATCTCCGGGGCATGAGATAGGACAAGTTGTCCGCACGCGCCGCCGGTTGTGTTCCGTCGAGGAGAAGATACAGAAGACGACGACGACGATGAAGAAGAAGAAGAAGAACGAGAACAAGAGACGTACTGGTCGTAGAGATCGGGCTGAAAACCGGCGTCGTGTCCTCCGTTAGTGGATGAACGATAAACAAGCAAAACGATGACGTTTACGAGGACAAAGACGCAGAACTCTGCTCTAAGAAGAGGAACACAACTGTAGGCAAATCCTAGGATGTCGGGAATGGACAGGAAGGACCATGAAAGGAAAACCAAAGCTCCCGTTACACGTAAACAGAGGGTGAAGCTTCTTTTGATCTTGTACCTTCTCAAGGCGTCAGCTTTCTCCGCTTTAACCTTGTCAAACTCAAACGACGCCATCTTGGGTTGGTTTCTCTTTGCCTTGTAAAGGGTATAAGAAATATAAATAATGAAGAGGGTAGTAGGGTTTTGGTGTGGTTGCTTGGAGGAGACGATTTGCAGAGAAGGAAAGTGAGAGAGAAAAATAAGGAAACTAAAGAGAATGTGAGAAAGAGAGTGTGTATGTGTGTGTTTGAGGTCTTCTCTTTGGTTTGGTATTATGTTAGTTTTGGAGTATAGACTATAGAGCTTTATCCATTGGCTTGGAGAGGGTGGGGAAGGGATTTTATAAGGGAAATTAGAAAGAGAGAGATTTGGTGTTTGATACTTTAGCCATTTTAAAAGTGGAAACTTTATATTTATCATTTAAAAACTTAAAGTTAGTTCGGTACATCGAGAAGGAAATCAGTGTGCAGATCATATAATATTTCTAGCAGTTCTGACTAGCCCTGGCATTCATATTTTGCAGGAGTCTCTGCTGATCAAGTTTTTAAAACCCGAACTGAACATCAAACCGGAGGCTTTACTGATCACTGGTTTGACCGGTTCAACCACCAGTTGAACCAATGTGACGTCATAATTATGCAATAATTATATTTAATTATATATAATATTAGTAATATTAAAAAATACAAAAATATACCAACTAATATAAAAAATATTAAAAAATAAAAAATAAAAAATTCATTGAATCAGTGGTCGAACCGGACCGGTTCAACCAATCAATTGACCGGTTTTGATCGATTCTCACTTGTTCAATTAAGGACCGGTTTTTAGGAGTGAACCGGACCATATAGCCGACTAGTCACCGATCAACTGACCGGTCTGATCCGATTTTCAAATCAATGCTGCCTACGGTCATGGACCTTCTCTATAAAGACAAGTAAGGTGTTGTATACCGCAGAGTCCTGCACTATCTAGATTTCTTTTTGGCTTTTGGCTTTCCGTTTGTTAAAAAAAAAAAACTTAAAGCTAGTGTGGCTAGACCATGGTCCACCCAAAATGATGCTCTTGGTTTTATGTTGTTTTGGTCTTTCACTTAATCTATTTTCTCTCTTAATTTATTTTGGGCTAGGGAAGACATAGGAATTGCCCTTATTAATTATAATGTATTTCTTCCTTATTTTTAATGAAAAATGTTTAGATATTATATTTCAGATACGGGCTAGTTAAATTATCAGATGTATAAACTACTTGATGAATCAAGTAACCGGCTCGATCGATTGAGTGACGATCAAAGAAAGAGTAAAATAAAATTTACTTGATAAATCAAGTAACAAGCTTAATTAAGTGATAGCTAACAAAAGAGTAAAATAGTTATGATATGATGAAGCTATTGCAATCAATCTAGAAGTCAACTAGGTTTGCAAAATGTTTCGTTCTTACAAAAGGTTGGCTTCCTTGTATACATGCTTGGTGTCTAGTTAAGTAGTGAAAGTGAGATGTAGTATTTTTCGATTATAAATTAATTAAAATAAAGTTCAATTTAATAAAAATTATTTCAATTATTGAGAAAGTAACTATTTTATTATTTAAAAATTAGGGAGTTGTTGTTGTGATGATCTTCACAGTCAATGCTGTCTAAACTATTGTTAAATACTTTAAGTTATTTATTAATATACAAAGATATTTTAAACAACATTGAATGGTTACGAAGATCACCAAAACAATCATGTAATTGAATTCTTCAGTCTCATACTATGGATCAATGTTTTTAAAAACGGACTAGAAGTTAAACCGATAAGGCAAGAGGTTTAAAATTTTAAAAGATTTAATCGGTATTAGACTGCCATAAAATTAGGTAAAGATTAAATAAAATTAAAGAATTTGAGATATGATTGAAAGATTTTATCTTTACCTATCGAAGACTTTGAAGTTTAATTGAAAAAAGAGATTTTAAAAAGAAAATTAATTGATTAATTTTAGTTATAAGAACTTAATAATTAATGAAAATTGAAAAATTAATTAATAAATTTATCAAATTTTAACAACAAAAGTTATTAAAATAAATCAAACTAAAAAGTTAAAAAATAAAACGGAAAGGTTAATCACTGCTATGGATTTTTTCATCTCTTTTTTTTTTTTAAACATAGAACCCGCAGCCTTTATACTTTAGATGCACACTGGGTAAATCTTTGAATTGACGCAATAGGCAGCAAATCACGTCAACCAGGTACTCTGCACTAGTCAAGTCCTGTACGATAGGCTCGATCAAGAGAGCATAAGTATGGGGAATCAAATGCAAAACCTTTTGGCCTCATACCCCTCTACTCCACCAACTCGACCACCCCTAAGGACTTTTTTCTTCTAATATATATGCAATAGCATTTTTCATGCGAAAAAAAGATTTATGACATCAATAAATAATGTATCATATATAAAAATACTTTAATTAATATGGATTATAATAATTGCAAAAACTACGAAAATAATAATCATATAATTGAGTCTTTTTAAACTATATCTTTTAAGCTAATCATCAACCAAATTATAAAAACAATTAACAAATCTTACATTCTCTCCATTTATGGTGCCGCTATTTATACTTATATGATTATTACTTCGGTAATTTCTGTAATTATTACAAATTTATAATTTATATTATTTAAGTTAATTCTGGACATCAAATGGTTCATGATATAATTATCTAACATTGATCATAATAATTACAAAATTACTAAAATAATGAATTATTAACTTTTGTGCTTAAATATTATTTTTCATTAATCAAATTTAGCTCTATATATTATATGAACTATTTAATACATGTGAGTTACTCCACAATTGCAAATTACTGCAACAATTGTGAATGTTCGTTACGAAATTATGACTGATCTGCAAATTAAAATTTGGTATATAAATAAAAAAAACTAACCATATTAATAAAGTTGAATCCAATGTTTTAAAAATTAGACTGAAAGTTATACCGATAAGACAAAAAGTTTAAGATTTAAAATGTTCAATTGGTATTAGACCGTTATAAAATCTGTTAAAGATTAGATAAAATTAAAAATTTTAAAATATGTTTGAGAGAGAATTTTCTTACTTGGTGAAGTATTTAAAGTTTAATAAAAAATATTATTAAATAAAAATTAATTGATTTATTTTAGTTTATAAGAATTTATTAATTTATTAAAATTGACCGATTAATTAATAAATTAATCAAATTTTAACTAAAAAAGTTGTTAAAATAAATCGAACCAAAAAGTTAAAAACTGAATCAAAAAATAGATTCAAGAATTTTTAACAATGAAAAAGCTCAATGGCTAAGAGTCTCATGTAGAGAATAAAAGAGAATAAATAAAAAGAATGGTAAAGTGAAGGGAAAAAGCGAAATGGCTGATCTTTGAATATAGGCCTTTGCATGGGATACTCATGAACTGTGAGACATAGACGATGAGACAGCTTCAAGTCTCTGGTTTGGTGGTATCAGATAGACATTTGGTGAAACCCCATGAAACATTTGATCCTAAGAACCCAACAAGTACAGTAAATTGAAAAACAAAGTGACAGTTAAACCTTCCAGTAGTTGTGGAAATGGATCAAAGAAAACACGTGATACATCAACTGTTTAACTACAAAAGGCATAAAGTTGTAACCGAATTAACTACCATTATATATTTTTTCAAACATTTTCTTGACATGGTCACGGTTTTTGTTTGAGTTCTCTGTGACAGGACTTTGATAAGTTCTTCCTACTTATGCTCTTCATCAGGATAATGCATTTTCGTTTCCTTTTTCTGGGGATTCCAAGAGTGAGCCAAGTGAATGGTTACTTTTGCATTTAATTTCGGACTTGTAAAGTTACTCAAACCAACCGCTTACTTTAGGTTGTTTTCTTCTTCTGCTTTATATGCTTTATATCAACTATTAATGCTATAAATAAGTATAAAGTTTTTTTTAACTATTTAGTCGGTCCATTTTAATTAGTTATGTTTGAGGTGAAAAAGAAGCGACCCTTGCATGGAATGAGGGGTACCGGAGAATAGAATTCGAAGCGGATTCACTAACTGTCATTAACAGTTTATTATTGGTACCGACTACAACTCGTACGCCTCACACTAGTTTAATTATGGAGATCCAACAATTACTACATCGTGAATGGATTGTGAAAGCTAGGCATATTTACCGAGAGGCTAATCGAGCTACGGATTGGCTAGCCAAATCCTTAGACCTAGGTATCTATTGCCTATTGGTATCGAAACCTACCTGTGGGTTGCTTATATCCTAGTAGAGGATATAGCTGGAGTTTCCTCTCCCTAGTTAATAGCTTAACTTGTGTGTACTTCTCCCTATGATATAAAAAAAAAAAGCCACATAAGAAAAACAAAAAAAATATTGTTTATTAATTTATGTCACAACTTAATATAAATTTTATTTCAAAATAGTATAATAAATTCCGAGTTAGATATTTAATTTAAGGTAAATTATTTTCAAAAATTATGAATTATGTGTAAAATATTAATTATATCTTCTGTAATTACTTGTGATATTATTAATTCTTCTTATGTTTAAATATATTGATGTATAATTTAATGTAATTAACTTTTGACACGTATTTAATAAACGATTATAAAATCATATATATCGTGTTATGAAATAAAGATTGAGATATAATTAATATTTCGTCTTTATTTAAGAATTTTAAAATAATTTGTCATTTGTTTATTTTATCAACATAAGTATGCTTATGTGCAAGTATATACATGCTAAGTGATGATTATAGGTGTAAATGTGTAATAAAAATGATTATTTGTAGGTATTTACAAAGATAATGTAAAATCAATCTTCAAATCCTTTATTACCAATGCTAAGTTAAAAAACACTTTACATAAAAGCTTACGTGTTCTAGAAAAAGTAAGGCGCGTCCCGTTAAAGTTTTAATAGAGTTTGACTTTTGGTAGGCTCTTTATATTCTTGCACATAACATAAAAGGTAAGATTTTGGTTCGAAAATGGAAATTAATGGACTGTTTGAACGGGCTTTTGGAAAGTCAATAAGTACTTTTCTCTATTATAAAAATTTTTTAAAGAAAAAATCGGTGTTTAGTTGTAAAATAAAAAAGTACTTCTTTAATAGATATAACTTTTTTGGTAGTTAAAATACAACTTTTTAAGAAGTTCAAATTTGGAGTTTCTTAAAAAAACTTTGGGTAAATGTTTCATATAAGTAAATTAACTTATTTTTTAGTCCCATTTGTCTTTATGTTTTACACATAATTCCTGCAATACCCAGAAACCTATCTTCACGTTTATCTTGCAAACCTATTATTTGGCTTTTTTATATGTTTTAATATTTATTTTTATATTAGTTTTACTTATGTTATAATCCATATAAAAGATTTGGTTAGATATATTTTCATTTATGTTTCATATGGTGCTTTGAATGTTATTTAATACACTTTAGATAATATTTACATGCATAAATAATTTTTATTACAAAATAAAATATAGTTAAAATTAAAAGTATTTTTTATTTTTATGTTATCAAACAATCTATTGTACCAAGCTTTTTTAAAAAAGTTTTTTTTAAATGACAGTCAAATAGTCAACTGACTTTTTAGACAAGCTCTTATCAGAAAATATTTACAAAAAAAAAACTACAAAAATTTTACTAGTATAAGCCCAATCAAACAGAGGCTAAACATATTTTTGTCATGAAACACCTACCTTAAATTATAACTGGCCGAACCGGATCGAATTCGTATCTTCTAAGATTCAATTTCAAAAAAATCAAAAATTTTGACCGTTAAATTCTTATAATTAGGTGAACATAAGAAAGTTGTTAAAATTGAAATTGGATCAAATCAAATTTGCTTCGTACTCTTTTGTCATACTTAATCTTTTAAGTGAAGATTGAAGTTTAAAGCAAGTGGAAGAAATGCAGGAGCTGCTCCAAATTATCAATCTTGGAAGTCCATTAATCAAGACCATTTTAATTTCCTGAACCATCCACCCAGAAGTAAGCAACTCAGAAGCATCCAAACAAATATCATATCATCCACCCAGAAGTAAGCAGAAGGAGAAGGAACAAAGTAAATCCATTTGATAGTCCCACATCCAATAAGCTTCTCAATGCCTATGAACTATATAAGTAGTCAATATGAGTTAAAAGAGTATCTTCAACACATCACCATACCATCTTCTACTAAACTACAGGTATTGTTCTTGTATCCTGGCTCGGTTCTCTTCCCACCATAACCTTGCCTGTGTTTCTCCAAATTTTTCTCGACTGCATCAGAAACATAAACAAGTTTATATCCAGGTCAAGTCATTATACATGTTATAGACAATTATATCTCAGCATAATATCACAATCGATCAAATGAAACAAAGGAAACAGGGAGCCAAGTGATTATATCATCCATGAGGCCATCTGCATAATTTCAGAAATTGTTTGTGTGCAACTTTCATACATGAAACTACTGTTATATGGTTATACCAACCATTTGTTCAAGCATTATCCCATCCCTCGAAACAAAGAAAGGCAGTTCCTTAATGTTCTGATTCTCATACACTGATCTGGCAAGAAGATGACTGAATCAACCATGACTACCGAGTTGTTTAGGCACCGTAAAGCAATTTGTAAACCATAATGTAGTGAGGGAATATGCCTAGTCTATGTGAATGTCCTCTACGAAATTTTCAGTTTTTTCTTCTTGTTAGTATACTAGGAAATGATGCATGAAATGGGACAAAGGCTGTACCAATATCCACCAACAACTACAAAAGATATGAAAGATTTGGTTTTATGAACTACTGCAAGCAGATACTGAGTTTTTGGACATTGGCAAGAGTTAAAACTATCAACAAAGGTTACAGCAAAGGGCAGATTTTCATCCATCACTAACCTGAATCTGATGCGCCTGAGCTCCCGAGTGCCACCAGGCTGTGCTCTGATGGTGATGTACACTCCAGGTTCATCCTGTTCAACCCATTCAGTCTCAATATCACTTGCATTACTGATAGAAAGCTCTCCAGAGTGATCTGGCTCTCTAGATGAACTTGTCCTCACAGAACCATCCATTGATGATGTCTCAGTTTTAGCTCCATAGACACTGGAGATATTTGGTGTTGAAGCAAGAGTAGCTGACTCAGAATAATGGTGAGCTTGCATTGGATGACGATCAAGCGAGTCTGACGAAGAATAGCCCACTCCAGCTGGGCGTTTGAAGTTTCGGGGGCATTCATTGCTCAGTGGGGGAGTCATTGGACTCTCCTTGGCAGATTCAGGCTTTGAGCTCTGAAAAGAAAAGATAATGCAGTAGAAGCACAATCATTGATGCTATTTCACAGAAATAAGAGTAAAATGACTCGAATGAGCTCTTAAATAACTGAAAGTAGCAAAATTTTGTGGCTGCAAATTCTTGACAGATTTTAGAGAAAAAGGCCATTCATTTTAAGCGTGTCAGAAGAAAGTATCAACAGCTAAAATTGGTGTCGAGGCAAAACAGTAAGCACGGTAGACATGACTTGGGTGCACCGCTAACCTCATCTTCCGATCTCGGTGGCGTGGGAAGAGGGACTGCTTGATGATTGAAACGTTGAACATTGTACAACTCCATGACCTTGTCATAGTTCTCTGCCCACCACCTTTGAGCTTGCCATTTGTCGAACATTTCACGACTGATCAAATTACCAATTCATTTATCAGAACTTTAAAGCTCTAAAGTATATTCAGAAATCAGAACCTCAGAGGTGCAAAATGAACTGATTTTTGTGTTGACTCCCTTAAAATGACTAAGTACAACTGGATATGTGATAGCTGTTCATGATAGTTATAGCAGTCAAGAGAATTATCATGAAAACATGCGAGTCTTCTCCACAGTTCTCATTCCTGAGTTCCATTAAGTACTGGATGGTTAATTGTGTTAACTTTTGCCTCAAAACTGCTGAAGATGATCCATTGGCTTATGAAAACCACAATATGACATAATACTCAAGTTCTATAGCCATAAGCACTCGCCGTATAAGAATGGGCGAGTAATGATGGCTGAAATTCCAGACTCACACCCACTCACAACAAGGTTTCAAAAACAAAGATTGAAAACTTTTGACACCAAGGAAATGCTTGAATGCAGAACAGATCTTATATGGCCCGTATCTATCACTAGTTCTTCAACAGAAGAAAATGATCCAACACTCAAAACCTTTGAAAATCACACAAGCAATGATGATCTAGTACTAGTAAAGCTACCTGAATCGGATCCGCTTAAGATCATTCCCTCCCTGAGGCAGTGATAGAAAAGTGATGAGCACACCAGGCTCCACTTGGGCCACCCATTCCTTAGGTTCATCATCTTCCATAAACGCTACAGACTCTGTCCTCCCACTTACAGATACAGGTGTGCCTTCACCACTAGATAGCCCTTTTAGTCTTGCCTCCATCTCTTTCCCCCGCATTCTTGGGGTCGAGTTGGAACTGCCTGTTCTGCGATATGAACAGTGGAACCTGGCAGAGTCCGAAACTGCATCAGAGTCAGCATAGTTCCTGTTGTGATTATTGTTTGATGATCCAGAACATGGCTTGCAGTTTTTGTACGCTCCTGATGCCTTAACAGCCATGTCCTTTATCTGAAAAATGATAGTATTCCATTTCATTATGAAGAATAAAAGGGACAATAACAACCAAAAGAAAAGATGTATAGATGGTCCAGAATAGTTGCTCAAGATGAAAGAGGAAGTATAATTCAGCCTATCTAACAGTAAATCTTTCCTCATCAACATAGCTGAAAGCAACATTCGACTCAGGAGCTTTAAGATTAACAGATAACAAACAACATTTGTTTCCAGTTGTCTTAACCCCCTTCAAATTTCTACCTTCTGTCTCGTTCCCATAAGGTGGACAAATGGAAAAGCACACGGAATGATTACGGATTAGACACTAGAAAATCAATACATATAAACACAAAGAAGAAAGACAAAAGCTATTGTTATAAAAAAAATTCTCCCGATTAGAGACTTCAAAAGACATCCCTTTTCCTCTCCCATTTTTTCTCAGGAACTAAAGAAACGGACAGTAGAGCAGAAAAAGGCATTAAAAAAATCCGTTTTCTTGACATACTCCACGGACCTGAGTAGTGAGAGCCTTAATAGCCTGCTTGGTTCTCGGTGTCTCCATAGTGTCGTCGTCGTCTTCTCTGTCTCTCTGGTGCAGAGATCCATTGTTAAGCTGCTTCGAACACGATATACACGTCAACATCTTCCAGAATTCTCTCTCCTACCACTATCTATCTGAACACAAAACATGCAGACAAACAATATTCGCATAGATCAGAGACACCATGTAAACAACTCACAAATCCAAATCAGTAAGCAGACTTCCTACACATAAACCTCTATGAACAGAAAGGTTGGAAAGCTCAAACATGCTCACATTGAGAAAACAGAGACTTCGCCGCAAATGGGTTCAGCTTCTTTCAATGAGATCCAAAACACAGATATAGCAGATGTGGGTTTATGTTCATATTCACAAGTCTGGCATATCTCCAAGGACAGCGAGACATAGAATAGCTAAGGGAACAAGGAGGAAGAAGATGAAGCGACCGTTAATGGAGAATCTCAAAGCATATTGTTTTATGGCGATGTGTGAAGTTTCCTCTCATTTCTTTTCCCTTTCTTTGCTTCTCTTTCTCTGCTACAACTCTGTATTCCCATTAAAGTTTCCATTTTTAATGCTCTTCATTGCCAGTAAGGATGAGTAACAACTAAGTAACAGAAAGAAGCAACTCTCTCTCTCTCTCTCTTACATGCAGGGACCTGGCTTAAAAAATGACATAAAGATTGAAACTTCACAGCATGACCCAAGATGTAAAGACTGAAACTTTAAGCTCAAAACAGCATAAAGAAAGAAGCTAAGAGAGCCAAAAAGGTTTAAAGGGCCGACTGTTTTATGGATGAATTAGAGTTGGCATGTTGTGGAAGCTGTGGAGATGTCACTTCCAGCGAGACACAGCCACCCTAGTATGGCCAAAGGCCAAAGGTGACTCACTAACTGCTCTCTTAGGCTTAGACCAGTAGGTGTTGGGGCTAATTTTAGATCATGAGTTCATTACATGTGCATTAATGGTGGATGGTTAAGGTATGATCTTTGTTTGATATGTTATATCAGACATGATTGGTTCTTTCCTAGTATGATTTGACTGATCCCTCGTTAAGTGTATGGCATTATTTTTAGCACAACCTTGGATATTAAGTTGAGATTTTTTCCTTTTTTTTGAGGATATAAACTATTGATTATCACAAAAAGAAAAGTGATTATGTATATTTATTACATGGATTTCTAAAAAGGATTATGTACATTTAAAATAATTTATTACCTTAAATGGTGAATAAGCACAATATTATCAATAATTGTGATTATTAAATAAGAGATTTGATTCAATTAATATTTATAACTTTATTTTCATTCTTCAAATTATTTGAATTTAAAATATTTAAATTAGTAGACACAAAAGAACAAACTTTACCCATTGAGCCACTTTTTGCAATTGGAATGATACAAATTAGATTGCTTTGGATGGATTTTCACCAATGGAGTCTTGCAAACAAGTCCCAAAAAAGTCCAAACTTCAGCTTTTAGAAGGTCCCTTATTGCCTGCCTCTCTCAAAGTTGTGACGGTGACCTAATAAGGAGCTCAGTTGCTTTGCTCTGGTTCTGGTTCTGGGGTTTGGTACTTTCAAGGCAGTGAAGGTACAAGATATGCCAAGAACTAAAAAATAGTATATTAAATCTCCTATTTCGATTATAGTATTTTTATCATGTTCCATTAAATCTTATCCACACATTTATATAGACCCCACATAGATGTATAGATGAGATTTAAAAGAACAGAGTTGTAACAGAGTAACTGAAAGAGAGGATTTGATGTGAAAAATATATCATATAATAACAACATTGACTAGAGTCACGTTGAGTGCTCAGTAATATGCAACCTTATTCTTACCTGATAAAGAGCTTGTATTATCTACCAACTTAAATAGTTTCAAAAATAAATCTTAAACCAAGTGAGTTTGATCTAAGATTAGCATATGGTACTCATCCACCAAAGTAAAAAGGTGCAAAATTCTACTTGTTTTCCCAACTTCAATGCATTGGTTAAAGCCTCCTTACTCCTTAGCAACAAGGAGAGGTGGTCCAAAGTGGCATTTTTTATAGGACACACTTCCTTTTCAAGTGTCTACTTGCCCCAAACAAAACTATTAAATAACATCCAACATGGGTTTTCTTTATTTGAAAAATGATAAAAATATAACCCCTAAAATGTTACTAAAAAATTAAATAATATATTAATTTTGTATTTTTATCAAATAAATAATGATTTTGGTAAAACGTTTAATCTATTATTTTTAATAAAATATGTGTTATATATTATTCAAGTTTTGGGGCATGTTTAGTTATAATTTGTTTAAGGCTTATTTGACAAAAATTAAAATTTAAGGTGTTAATTATTTTTTATATAAATGTTTAAGAATTAAATTGATTCTTTAATGGCCTAAAGGTGACAATGGTTGGTTGTATGAGCCTAAGAATGTTTTAAAAAATTAATAATCTTTAATATGGTCAATGACAATTTCACGTGAATCAGAAACTAGGGTTTATAAAGAATTGGGAATGGATTGCCAGTAATTTTGGGAGTGTTTGACATAATCACTTTTGAATCTTAAATTTATTTATCCAAGACCTTCACGCCTTTAATATTCATTAATTTTGTAAACGTTGTTATATTAAACACTAAAAAATTCAAATTAAAGTTCCTTAATCCATCTAAAAATAAAAAAAAAGTGGTCCACGTACAATATAATTCATTTATATTTCCAACGTTTTAAAAATCGAAATAAAAGTTAAACCGAAAAGATAAGAGGTTTAAGATTTAAAAGGTTTAACCAACATTAGATCGTTATAAATATGCATGTCAATGCCCAATTCGGCCCATCCGGGTATATTTTAAAAAAATGACGACCTTTTTACAAAGCAGCGTAGTTTTTGACGTTTTGACCGACCGAGGGGGTACGTGCTTGATCTAACTCAGCTCGTGGCCCTAAAAATTAGGGCCAAAATTGGGTCGGGCTGAGCTAAAATTGACATCCTTTATTACAAAACCAACTTAAGGATTAAATAAATTTAAATAATTTAAAATATAATTGAAAGATGTTGTATTTATTGATCGAAGAATTTGAAATTTAATTTAAAAAGAAATTATTAAACAAAATTTAATTGATTCTTTAATAAAAACTTATTAATTTTCAATAATCGACTAATTAATTAATAAGCTGGTCGCTTTTTAACAACAAGAATTAGTAACTTTAACTGAATAAAAAAGATAAAAAATAAACCGAAAAATTGACAGATTCAAAACTTTTACGTTTAATCAGTTAAACCTCTTAAAATTTTTAATCATTATAAATCTTGACTTGTCCTTTTCCTTAAGTTATCTTAAGAAATTCAACAAAACTTGAAATGTTTTTAATGAACTCTAAGAAAATTTCAGATTTTAATCATTGAAAATCTTAATTACACGATTAAATTCATTAAAATTATTGAAAAGTTAGTTAGGGCAAAAAAAAAAAAAGGAGTTTAATATGATGGGACGAAGTGAAAATTTATCATGAAGCTATGTGATGGAATGGACCCCAATGATCAGAGAACGGGACCATCCAATGAAGGAAGGCTGCGAGAGGACTTTCAGGGATCCCCATAAAAAAAAAAAAGGGATCTACTTGTCGTTCCCCCCCAATTCTTCATGTCGTTTTCCTTATCCTCCTTTTGCATTAAAAGTTATTTATGATTGGAAACTATTTCTCGTGTAATTGAAAATTGATTTAGAACCTCAAACTTCTTTAGAATTTATGATATAACATTATAATTAAATTTTTCTTATTAATTCTTTTAAGATACAAGGGTACAATTTGCTTACCATTACACTGAGTTATTACAAAAAATTAAGTTAATTAAATATTTAATCAATGTTTTAAAAACTACCAGAGAAATTAAATCGGTAAGATTTAATCGATATTAGACTGTCATAAGACTAAATAAAATTAAAGAATTTAAAATACGATTGAAAAAATTGTTTTTACCCATTTAAATTGTAACACCCTAATACCCCCTGGTAGGATATGCGAATGCCACACAAGACAGTACAAACAAACAAAAATATTTTGCGGAAGAATAGCATTCAAAACTAAACATTCCAAAATGTACGAAACATTTCATACATGCATTTCCAGAATCTTAAACAAACATACATTATATCATAAAAGCTTAATACAAATTTGTTCTAAAAATTGAAACTAGCCTGAAACATAGTTATTACAAAAACTTTCAACAATTCAGAATCATAAACTTTATATACAAGCCCAAAACAAACTCCAAATACATTTTTATCAAAACAAGACTCAGACTCCATTGGCCATTGCAGTTGACTCGTCCCAGTCCTTATAATCTTCACTCTGAACCTACACGGGGCAAATCCACCGTGCTAAGCATATAGCTTAGTGAGTAATAACTAATCTACATTAAATGATTTCTTTAACAATAAATCAGACATAATGCATTTCAGAACATATTTTATAATTAACAGAACTGCATAACATAGGAGGTTATAAACCCTTCAGAATCAGAACATAATTTAGCTTATGTCAGAATCAAACAGATATCAGAATACAAAACCAGATGACTGCTAAATCCATTTACAGAAGCGGGTAACGGGACTTATACAGAAGAGACCGAAGTCTCGACACCAAAGTGTCACAGAAGAGACCAAAGTCTCGACACCGAAGTGTCACAGAAGAGACCGAAGTCTCGACACCGAAGTGTCCATAACAGAAGACACCGAAGTGTCACAGAAGCAGCTGCAGACCCTTCTAGGCATGCCTATTTACCCACAACTAGGACTCAACAGTTTTAAAACAAAACAAGGTCATTTCAGACATTTCATGTGCAAAGCAAGTAGCACTTCCAATGATATAAGCATGCATCAAACGCCTCGGACAATCATTGTCCGGAATTCAGAATACCATCAGCATAAATCAAATTCAACAAGTAGAACAAAGTTAGGTAAATAGCACTTCAATATCACATTCATCAATCAACACCTCGGACCTTCATGTCCGGAATCAGTACACAATTCAGTACACATTCATCAGTATCAATTTCAACACAGTAATAAACAAGACAAATCAAGGTGAGACCATCTTAGGTTACTCACAAAATTTATCATCTAAATTACTTACAATTGCTCCCATTTGCTTATTACCTTGAAGTCCCGGCAATATCTGGAAGTGGTCGCTCTATGCGTTCCTCTATATCATTTAACACATATACAAATCACTATTGTGCATGATTAAAAATTCATTTATGTATACTGAATGTGTATGATGCATGTTCATGACAATTCCGGGTATCTTATTGTAATTTTCATCATCAAACCAATCAGATATCAAAGTCCACATTAATAACATTTGGTACTTATAATTTGGACCAAAATAAAATAATGTGAAATCAATTTCATAACCTAATTGACCAC
>JAOTBA010000006.1:1953240-1965073 GCA_025629845.1 Erythroxylum squamatum
AAGGCCACGTAAAATTACTATCGAAAAGGGTCCGGTTCCTCCATTGCCAGAGGAACCAGCAAGAAATGCCAAACAAACTGGCCCAAGCATGGTCGTGAAGACGACGGCTAGGATGGAGGTTGTAGAGGAGCCAGTCCCGAGTTGGCAAGACGAACCGGACCTCATGGTAGAGGAACCATCTTTTTTTATTGCTTACCAAACGAAAAACTCATGGTAGAAATTGGTTGGAGGGTCTTGTTCAAATGCAAGAATTCTATAGACAAGTACAGAGGACCTATTGGCAAGTACGGAGGACCTAGTGAGTACCAAAGTCATATTAACCAACACATTCTTATCAGTACGTTCCCTTACAAGTACCAACCCCCTTCAATTCTAAGCCACCTAACCTCCTCACCTTAATTTTTTTATTTACAAGTTGAAAAGTTAGTAGATATGCTTAGGAAAGAAACAAAAGAATAAAACGAATTATATATAAAATTAAGATTAAAAATAATAAATTCATTATTTTGATTAATGATATTAAAATAATGTAGTTTTAACTTCGATTCAGTCAAATTTTAGATTGTTTAAGTTCAAGATAAGCTGCATTTTAGGTCAAGCCTGTATCGTAGATAGCTTGATACTCATTTCAACTTACTGTCACCCTTAAATAAAACTCATAAGTTTACTTGAACCCGGTCAAATTAAACATTGTGAATGCTTTATAAAGTGACAACAGAATAAAATGAATTATATATAAAATTAGGATTAAAGATGATAACATTGATCAATGAATTAATCAAAGGGAAGCTTGTTTTAAATTTAAATCGATTGAATTTTAGATTGTTTGAGTCTTAATTAAGTCGAATTTTAAGCCATGTCTAGACCACCGGTGATCCAAGCTCATTTTGACTTATTATTATGAGAGATGGTAATAAATTAGACAAGGTCGAGCTTACGCAAGTCCGAGTTAAACTTGACAACTCACGTCTAGACTTGAGCTCAACTTTGACTCAAACTAATTTTTTATTTTTAAATAAAAATAGAAAATAATGTCATTTTTTGTAAAATGACACTATTTTCTTTATAGTTGTTAGGCCTTAGGCTTAGTCAACCCTGGATAGCCTGAGTTCAAGCTCGATTTGAGGCTTGAGTTTCTGAAAAATATTAGACTGAAAAATATTAGGCTCGAGGCACAGTTCAAAATGGCTAGTAAAAAATGACTCTATTTTTCTTATAATTGTTAGGTCTCAGCATGAGTCGGATTTGGATAGCCCAAGCTCAAGCCTAATTTGAGGCCTGATGTTTTAAAAAATTAGGCCCCAGGCTCAATTCAACATGGCCATACAAAAATGAAGTTGTTTTTCTTATTATTGTTAGGTCTCGAGCCGAGTCGGGCCTAGACAGCCCGAGGTCAAGTCCGACATAAGGCCCTATTGCTTGGCATGAGCAGCTGGGCTTCGGGGCTTTTTGAAAAAATTAGGCTCGAGGCCCAATTTACTTGAATCCGGTCCAATTGGATAGTATGCATTGCATGCTCTGAAAAGTCAAAAAGAGCGCAAGGACAAGTGACAGTCTTTGACAGCATGAATTTCAGCCTCAACTACACATCACGCACGTGCAGACCCGGTTAGGTTGTCACGTGATGGGGAGGTTTAACTAAGAGTATGAACGTGTTAGATATGGAAATAGAATTTTGTTTTTATATATATATTTGATTAGCACTCATCACAATACAACTGGTTTTACTCTGTTTTTGTAACATTAAGATTCATAACTTTCTCTGGAATAGTATCATGGGATCAGAAGCCAAGATCGTATGTGTTACTGGTGCCTCAGGGTTCATTGGATCATGGTTGATCATGAGACTGCTAGAGCAAGACTATATTGTTCGAGCCACCGTGCGAGACCCTGGTTTGACTCCTAGTTTTCACCATATAGTTTTGCAGTTTGTACTCTGTTCTTCGTTTCTGATTCTACTCTGTTTTGAATTGTTAAGATAACATTAAGAAGGTGAAGCATTTAGTAGAGCTGCCAAAGGCTAAGACCAACTTGACCCTGTGGAAAGCTGACCTCTCTGTGGAAGGAAGCTTCGATGAAGCAATTCAAGGTTGCACAGGAGTTTTCCATGTTGCCACGCCCATGGACTTCGAGTCCAAGGATCCTGAGGTTAGAATTCTTATTAAGGAGAGTCTTGAATGAATTGCATAGGAAAAACAAAAAATGGAAAGATTGTGTGAGTTCCCATTTTGTTGGGACAGCAATATTTTGTCCCTGTCACATGTCTGCTCTCTTCTAATGTGCAGCACTAAGTTTCCAAGTTGCAGAGTTTGTGACTGAAGATTCTGGCATTTAGTGGGAACTTTCATTTAATTATTGGTTCTTTTGAGTTTGCTGATACGATTTTCTCAAGAAATCCTCAGAGATGAAGTTGTGGATCAATCACATCAGAATTAATCCTCCTCCTTTCTTATCCTTCTGCAGAATGAAGTCATAAAACCGACCATTAATGGCGTACTGGATATCATGAAAGCATGCGTTAAGGCAAAGACAGTACGGAGGATAGTGTTCACTTCGTCTGCAGGAACTGTGGACGTTGAAGAACACAAAAAACCAGTTTATGATGAGAACTGTTGGTGTGATTTGGAGTTCGTTCAGTCCGTAAAAATGACAGGCTGGGTGAGTTTGTAACAAGCTCCATTTCCAAGTCCTGACATGGTTCTTATAATCAATCACTAATCATATCTAATGATCTGGCATCTAACCTGGAACTTAATAGAGTTCCATTTCTAAATCCTGACATGTTAGTTCTGATAGTCACTAATCATATCTGTTGCTAACCTGGCACTTAGCAAGCTCCATTTCCAAATCCTGACATGTTGGAACTTAACAAGTAACACTTCAAATCCTGAGATGTAATTTCTGAGTCACTAAGCATATCTATTGATCTTGTTGATAACCTGGAACTTAACAAGTTCCATTTCTAAATCCTGACATGTAATTCTGATAGTCACTACTCACTAACATATCTATCAATCTAGCTGCTAACCTGGAAATTTGCATGAAAAAAAAAAACAGATGTACTTCGTCTCCAAGACTCTGGCAGAGCAAGCAGCTTGGAAATTTGCAAAAGAAAACAACATTGATCTCATCACAATCATACCAACTCTGGTTGTTGGTCCTTTTATCATGTCTTCCATGCCCCCAAGTCTCATAACTGCACTTTCACTCATTACTGGTATATACGTTCACACCCAGGGTTCTTGATATAACAGAGAACTGGTCTTCTTCAAGTTACTGATACATTCTTCATCACAGGAAATGAATCTCATTATGGGATCATAAAGCAAGGCAATTACGTCCACTTGGACGATCTCTGCATTTGTCACATATATTTGTTTGAGAATCCTGAGGCAAAAGGACGGTACATTTGTTCCTCTCACGATGCCAGCATTCATGACCTTGCAAAATTGCTTAAAGAGAAGTACCTTGAGTACAACGTTCCAACGAAGTAAAGCCCCTGAACCTGAACCTGACTTCTTCTCTCTTTCAGGTTCTACCGACTAATTGGTAAATCTAACTTATGTCCACAGGTTCAAAGATGTAGATGAGAACTTAATGAGGGTTGTTTTCTCTTCCAAGAAGCTTACGGACATGGGGTTTGAGTTTAAATACAGTCTTGAAGACATGTTCGTTGGAGCTGTAGAAACATGCAGGGCAAAGGGACTAATTCCTCTTTCACACGACCTTCCTGTTCCTGATACCGGCAAACAAGCTTCTGAAAACCTGCAAGTTGCACAAGGAGTTTCCAAGGACCTTCCTGTCATCAATTAGCCATATTCGTGCCAAATTAGGAAATTGCCTCTAAAGATTCTTCTCTCTCTCTCTCCCTCTCTCTCTTAATTTCGTCACTTTCCATGTCTTCTAAGCCACACCGAATCTACTATGGATGTTTCAATGGTGTTGCAGCCTACTTTATCCACACATTTGCAGCTTCACGCGGATAAGATTTAATGAAATAGAGCAGTAACTGGTTTATTAGGTCCTTCTAAGTTTGCAATGGAAAGAACAATAAGAATATTGGACGAAAATTAAATGCAAATGGATCATACCTTGCTTTTTTCATAATGGGGTTGTATTTATTTTCTTTATTAAAAGTGTTCTATATGATTTAAAAATTAAATAAAAGTTAAACCGGTAAGATAAAAGGTTTAAGATTTAAAAGGTTCAATCGTATTAAACTATCATAAAATCAACCAAAATTTAAACAAAATTAAAAATTTGAAATATAATTTGAAGTTTAATTGAAAAAAACTCGTTAAATGAAAATTAATTAGTTTATTTTAATTTATAAGAACTTACTAATTTACAAAAATTGACCGATTAATTAATAAAATGATCTATTTTTAACAACAAAAATTATTATAATAAATCGAACTCAAAAATTAAAAATCGAGCTGAAAAATTAAAAGGTTCAAGTTCTTACAATTAAACTGAAATAACCGGTTAAGTTTTTAAATTATTAGCATTTATTTTCTTTATGAGGAGGTGTCCTATATGTACGGTTACTAAAATTAAGGATGGAAAAATGATTCAAAGTCCTAATTGGTCTTATCTGATTTAATTTGGAGTTAATAAAATAAATTTAATTTGATTGAATTTAAATTAGGATAAACTTTGGGTATAGAAATGGCCAACTTGAAACTTAGTTCATAATATTCTCATATATATAACTAACCATAATTATCTTGTCTTTATACTTTTCATAAGCTTGTTTAAATCTAAGTTTGGTCGCTGAGATCGAATAAAAAAACTTAAAATTAATGTTTTAAAAATTAAACGGTAAGTTAAACAGACAAAACAAGAGGTTTAAAGTTTAAAAAATTTAATCAATATTATATCGTCATAAAATTGATATAATATTGATTAAAGATTAAATAAAATTAAAAAATTTTAAACATAATTGAAGAAAACTATCTTTACTTACCGAAAAATTTAAAGTTTGATTAAAAAAAGATTGTTAAATGAAAATTTTATTTATTTAATTTATTCATAAAACTTGATTAATTTACGAAACTTATCGATTAATTAATAAACTGGTCAGTTTTTAACAATAAAAATTATTAAAGTAAATTAAATAAAAAAATTAACCTATTTAAAATTTTCATGATTAAACCGACTAAACGAGTTATGTTTTAATCATTGCTTAATATTGCTCTAATTTAGAGTTAGTATTTTAAATAAAGTTCAAATTATTCAAATTTAGACATAAATTTTAAAAAAATTAAGTTTCAAAACTCAAGAACCCTTACCCAAAACTTATTAAAAAAATAAACTTGTATTTAATCTAAAATCTAAAATAACTTAAAAACCGATAAAAAAACCTATAATTCAATCGAGTTTTAGTTCAGACTCATACTTAATTTCTAAACCCAAAAATTAGTCAATGTGTCCTAAATATGATAATGATATACCTTAGACGTCAATTTAACATATATGTTCAAACTTTGAATATAAGAGATTTGTTTCTATTTTTTTGTTTTGAATAGAATGATTTTTTTAATCATTTTCAAAAAATTGATACATTATAGAAATATAGAAAAAAAGAATTTCTTTTATTTTCCAACACTTCAACACGTGCCATTTTCTTTTCTTACCATATTTTTAAATTCATTATTTTTTTATATATGCAAGAAATGCATAATACTATATCCCACATAAAATATATATAATTACAAATTAAATTTATTAATATCACAATAATAAGGACACTATACCTACTAAAAAGGGGAGGAGACTTGGATCATATCTTTATGATTGCTTTTCATATATAGGGATAAGGCTACGTACTATCAGACTTTCTCAGACCCCACTTTATTGCAGGACTTCAAACTGGGTGTGATGATGATGATAATGATTTTGTAGATTTACTATATAAGTCAGAATTGCAAAACAATTTTGTAGATCCACTTACTATAGTTCTTCTGAGTTGAATTTGTTCCATGCGTCCTGAGATCAAAGTAATTTAAGTTAAGGTTTTTAGAACTGATCCAAAAGATAAAGATGTTGTATGTAGGGTTGGCAACAGGTGGAGCTAGTCCCGGTTCGGCTCGCAGGGTGATAGGATTTTGAACAAAACGACGTTGTTTTAGTTTATTGAAGCCATCGTCGAATTGACGGGGCATCGGGCCAGCGGTAATATACTAAACCTAGTTGTATGCAATGCTAAAAACCATCTCCGTTGTAAAGTTTGTGGAGTTTTCTGTTAGATTGTGCTTGATGATGGATCTAAACATGTGTGAGAAGATAACCATTGTACAAGAAAATAAAAGACATGAATGGTTACTAACCTTTAATAGATCAAAAACTTTCTCACATGTATATTTCTGCTGTATGCTTGCACCTCTTTGCTGCAACTTGTCGGGATGGACAAAGAGTGTGGCTTTACGGTAGGCCTTTTTAACAGCAGCTGTAGGCACAAGATCTGTCAAAGGAATTGGCTTCCAGCCACTATCAGGGCCAAGGATCTGCATGCACAACAAACCAATTAAGCACACAACTAGTATCCAGTGGTTGACCTTCAAACACAAGTGGTCAACAAACAATGATCGGTAACTGTATCGCTAGGGTAATTCCTTCACAAAACAAATAAAACGTAAGTCGTGCTGCTGTTTGAAGGCACTGTAAATAGAACTTTCAAAGTTTTGGATACCCATGCAGTGATTTCTCTATCATCCACACATTCACCATGCTAAGCTATTCCGAAAAGGTTTAAAGAGCATTTCCAACTGCAAATAAATTTAGAAATCGGTAAAAGAAGCTACATACATATTGTAACGTCGAAAGCAGGGCACGCAAGTTCCTTTCTTTCCCACTTGACCATCTCTTCACTTCAGCATCCAAAGTTTCTGCTAGTCTCTACCAAATTCCATTCCAAATTGAGAGGTGAGAAAAGGATTTTTAACTCATCATAATTCATAGCAGCAAGATAATCTCTAAATCTTTGAAAAATCAATTACATTTCTCTCTGCTTGCTCTTTCTGAACGATAAGGTCGCGCATGTTCTTCTCTGCGAGAGCTTTTGCCTGCCAAAAGAATTATTTTTATTAGATCAGTCAACTTAGATCTCAATCAAACTTTAAAGAAGAACGCATACAGTTCGGTCTGCTGTCCGTTGATTCCTTTCTAATGTATCTTTACACCTTTGATCTAACTCATCATTTGCCCCTCTAATTGGGTATCTTGAACTGCTGGAAGGACCCTGACCTTTTTTCTGTTGAACCTGCAGGAAATTCTCACCCTTACTAATTCTTAAATGCCATTAAAACTATATGCTTTTAGATAAGAATGACCGATAAACGAACTCACCTCAGATGTCGCTCCATCATCTCTTGAAGCACCTGAAAACTTATCAGTTGTTGATCTGTCAGACTTATTTCTTGCCTTCTCTGACATTGCTTTTTCTAGTGCACGCTCCCTAGCCTCTGCAGTCGCTCGTTCTACAGCAGCACGTTCAGCTTTCAACTTGGCTTCCAAAGAAGCCTTCTCTGCTGTTGACTTATGATTAGCTTGAGTGGAAGGATTTTCCAACCTTTCTCGGGCCTCGGATGTCACCCTTTTCTGAGCTTCTGTAGCAGCAGCAGCCGCCGCCTTCTCAGCAGCAGCCCTTCCTACCCTTTCTTTGGCTTCAGCAAAAGCCCTTTCTCGAGCTTCTCTGATAGCTCTTTCAACAGCTATTCTTTCTTTCTCTTTCTCCATATCTTGATTTTTTGCCTCTTTTTGCTTAGGGGATTCTTTTTCCATCATCACTTCCTTCTGGAAATTATCTTCAGCTTCCTTCTCCTCCCTTGTCAGCATTTGGTCATGATCATCCCCTTCTTCACAACAGCTTTCATTTGTTTTCTTCTCCTCAGATATCTCTGTGGTCGTCTCTCTCTGTTCCAGCGGACAAGATTTTTGACTTGTTTCTGCATCTATGTGAGCATTAGCTTGCCTTCTATCAAGGGAAGAGTCAAAGTACATATTATCTGTTTTGTTACTGGCACTAACTTCGGACTTATTTACATCGTCATGGGTTTCTTCAAATTCACAAGGTACTTCTTGGGAGCAGTTTTCAGTACCAAAAGCATTCTCTGTTGCTATCCTGTTACCTAACCATATGTTGCTGTGAATAGGTACGAAATTCTTCTCATTTTCTTCACAATTACTGACAATATCAGATTCTTCAGAATCTACACAATTCTCATCCAATTCACAAGGCATTTCTGTGAAATCCTTCTCTTGACTGCACACTTCTGTGTAGCCTGCCATGTGATCTTCTTTTTCTTTCTGCTCAAGGTTTGATTCAATTTGGCCTATATGTTCACCAATCTTGTCAATGACAAGGATCTCACTGGTATCCACCTGATCATTAATCCCCTGAAGACCAGTAAAAACTTGTGCCAGTCCAGTGCAGTCACCACTCTTTTTTTCCTCCATTTCATCTTCCTGATCAACTGCAGGTGAATAACTTTCAGATCTATCCTTTTCCTTCTCATGTTCTTCCATTGTCATTAAACCTGCAGTTACCTCCGTACCCTCCAAATTCCTTTCATGTCCAACAACTTCAAAACTGATCCCATGGTATCCACAAGCCTGTTGCGTTGTTTCCAAATTCTTTTCATCTTCTGTGCTCTGCTGCATCTCCAATATGATTCTCTCAGATTCTACCTTTTCATAAACTCTCTCTGCTCTCTCTTCAGTTTCATTCATCAGAATGTTGTCTTCTAATGACTTCTCGGTGTCTTTCACCTCTTCCAACTGATCACCTCCATTTATCTTCCCATCCTCCCTCAAGCTCTTCTCACAATCTTCCTCGTCTTGGATTAATCCATCTTTATGATCTTCAGTTAACTTCTTTTCTTTCACCTCTTCCAACTGATCACCTGCATTTATCTTCCCGTCCTCCCTCATGCTCTTCTCACAGTCTTCCTCGTCTTGGATTACTCCATCTTTATAATCTTCAGTTAACTTCTTTTCAGTTCCTTCACCCATTACAGTATCATTTCTTGCTTCTTCATGCCCCTTCTCATTTTCCTTCTCCCAGTTAACAACATCTGCACTCATAGTAACTTCATCCATTCCAATCTTTACGTCTTCTTCATGGTATTTTTCAGCTTGTTTTTTCTCAAATTCGACCCAGTTCTGGAACTCTTTTGGTTCCTCCATATCAATGCTATCTTCCAAATCCGGGATTTCATGTTTTGTATTTTCTTCTGGTTCATGAACATTTTTTGGGTTAGAGTTAACCTCCTCAAAGGACAGTTTAGATATATGATGAGCTCCTTCATCTTCATCAGGAACCATAACCTTTTCTTCATTTCCATCCTTATGATGGAGCTCTTTGGCTGATTTGACAATGTTTGCAAATATATTCCATTCAAATAACTTTTTGAATGGATTTAGTTCATTCTCAAACTTATACATTTTAGCATCCTCCTTAAGTGCTTTTGTTGTCTTGCTCTGCTCCTTTGGCTTCTCAGTGTTTTCCTCTATCTTCATCTTCTTGCTCCATTCAACTGCATTGGCAAAAGGCATCTTGTAAATTTCATTGTCGACCTGCCCCAACTTCAATTCTGTTTCCATAAGTTGGCCATCGTAAGCAAGTTCTGAGAACGTTTTTGGTACTTCTCCAGCTTCTGGTTGGTCCAACCTGTGATGCATTTGAGTTTTAAGCTCCGTGTTCTCTGCTTCTACTAGAACACTGGAAGATTTCCTTTCATTTATAATCTCTGAAGTTTCTTGGCTTGTTTCTGGTGCATTATGCTTTGAGAAGTCAACAGGAACTTGTTTCTGAATATCCTCTCTCTGGTAAACTTCCTGAGCATCTGTTTCTTCTGATTTCTTAGTTTCTTCTGTCGCTTTAACTACTCCATTCTTGGTTTTTGAAATGTTAGAAGAGCTCAATTTCTCTGCCTTCAAACCATTACTAGACCTCCGTCTTTCCATTAATTCTTTTGCAATTTTAATCTTTGCCTGAGCCTCCTCTATGGCCTTCCGCAAAGCAGCTACTGAGGTAGCAGCAGCTGAACTTGTATCTATTTCCTCGTCAAGAAAAGCTGCTCCACTTTCAGAACAATCATTCCTAGCATCCCAAAACTTGGATTTTATTGACTGACTAGTACCACCATGATTATTATTAACCAAGTTTGGTGATAACCCTGAAGGTGATGAAACTGGTGCTCTTTCTGATGAATGTACACCCAGGCCAATTTCAAATCCATCAAATGAGATATCATGAGAAATGGATCTATTATGTGTTGAATTCTTCTGAAACTTGGCATGAATTGAAGAAGAGGTTTCTGCACGGATCATTCTGGGTTGTGGACCAGACACAGCTTTCAAGTGAGGTTTCCATTGCCTTAATTCCTCTCCGAATTTTGAATTTAAACAAGTATCAATTGATACCGACTGTACAGGCCTGCCAGATTCATTCTTACGCAATGGAGGGGTATCATCAATTAAGCAAGTATAACCAGGCATAGCATGGAGTTTAGCCACATGTGTGGTTCCATTTGTCCCATTATCACCACGACCTAGGCCAGTTTTGTTATATGAAACATTGAACTGTTTAACATCATATTTTGAATGAAAAGATGCTTCAGGTGATGCAACTCTTTTCTCTCCTGAAAGATTTGAATGCTCGGGTTCTGCATACTTCAATCTTGCTTCATCTGGAGCCCTACAAAATCTCAAAAGAGTAAAAAGCAGGAATTCACTTGGTCAATTTACACCATCACGAGATAAAAATTCAATAAGAAGCATCAGCATGTTTCCTGGCAAAAGCAGCTAAAATGCTCTATTTCTTGTCCAGGAACCTAAATCCAAGGAAAAGATTTCAAAAAGATAGTTTTATCATCATCATCATCGAGTGGATGATTGTATTTGGATGGGCTTAAATAGTACCAGACGAGATAGTTCCCATCACTGATTACCAAAGACGCTTCACAAATTTCAACGAATCAGACACATTTTCACATTGAACTCAAACTCCAAAACTCCAAAACTTTAAACATTAAACTCACAGAATCAACCTCGTTTTCCCCATTAAAGATCCTATTCCTTTTCCATATCAGTAGCCAAAAAGCTTCAAACTTTTCCAGTTCTACTCCAACCCCACTTTAAACCAACTATTAATCATGCAAAAAGCTACATCTCTACACCTCAATCAATGATCAATACTAGCAATCAACTGTAAACGTACCGAGCTTTCTTTGGCTTCGCGAACAATTCCTCATAAGGCATAGCAAACTCCGCTTCACCAAACCCACCAAAAATCTTTGAGTAATCAACCCTCGAGCTCTGTGCATTCACTCCCATTCTCTCATTCAGCTCTGGTACATCCAGAATCGGAATCGACGAAGCCGCAGATCCAACAAATATCTCTCTGTAATCCTCGACTTGAGACCCGAGCTTCGCTGCACCATTAAAGACGTCGTTGTACGTATTCTTCCCTTGAAACTCATGGCCACTTCGTAGCTTCCTTGAAGAGAGAACTGAAGCTTTCTGGCACTCCATTGCAAGACAGAGACAAGATACCGAGTGAAACAGAGGTTTCTGAACTGCAACGTTCACACGTTTTCTTATTTCTGTCTTTTCCAAGGTTTTAAAAAGGGGACCGGATCGGCCAATCCGACCGGAAAAAAGTCTAAACTGGCTAGTTGTTCAGTTCGGTTTTAGTTAATAACATGTCAATATAAAAACTTGCCAGTTCGACTTCGGGTTAGCCAGGGTCGCCGGAGGAAGAAGCGATGAGGCCTGTGAGGGGATCGGGGGTTAGAGTGTCCACAGAGGGTAACGCAGGGGCGGGGGGTGG
>JAOTBA010000006.1:1984487-1997284 GCA_025629845.1 Erythroxylum squamatum
ATTACCAATTATAGGTACATCCAGGAGGAAGAACAAGGGTAAAAACCCTTTGTTGGGAGAAGAATCTCCGGTTAATCGTCCGGTGACTCGATCCCAGACTCGGGACCGTAACAGGCCCTCACGGTTTTACTCTTCCCATGCTCAGAAAAAACATGTTTATAGAGAAGAGATATCCATACCTTTATAAGGCATACGTCGTTCTACTCTCTAGCCGACGTCGGCTCTCACAATCCTATGTGACCAAAGACTCAAACTTTACACAGTGATACTACTCCATTGTCTTCAAAAGAAAACAGTATCTTCCACAATTACATAATCCAAAAAAATCTTCTCCATTTAAGCAAAACCCCACATTCAAAAACTCTGAAACCTTAACTAATAGACAGCAAACTCCACCATTTCCAAGCTGGTATCTAAATTAAACAAAACCCCTAATCTAACACCCAGTAAAAGCAAAAGAACAGATTTAGTTGAACAGAAAATGAGGAGATTATCTATGTTCAGAAATGAGATTGGGATCTAGGGTTTAGGATAAAAAAAAGAGATACTTGCGTTGCTCTTGAAAGTAGTAGTTGCCTTGGAGGCGGCTACCGAGACGATCAAGGGCTTGACCCGTCTCGCGAATCCAGAATCCGACGGTGTATATTGCTCTACCAAGAGTCCCCATCTTTTGGTTGATAGCTCAATTTGATCGCCGGTTTACTGCTGGATCGATTTGGAGGGCTTCAATATCTGAGTAGAGAAAAAGGAGTGGTTTTTCCAAGGTTTCTGGGCCCTTGTCATAAGTTTTGTCTATGGTTCCAGTTTGAGGTCAGTTTAATTTCTCATTTTTAACGTTTCTTTCCTAACTTTGCACTTTATTCACAAATGACAACGAGTCCGAATCTATTGAGTGAAAGCAATGGTGTAAAATTTGGATCCTAAGTTAAACGATAAGAAAATTAAATTTTAAAATATTTAATTATACGATTTTAAAAATTAAATAAAATTAAAAATAAAAAATAAAAAAGTTATTATTATTTATTTAAAAAGTTAAAATATAAGTAAAAAATAATTAATTTTTATTTATAAAAATAAATAATTTATTAAAATTGATTGTTTAATTAATTAATTAATTAATCAATTTTCAAAATAAAAATCATTAAACTAAATGAAACGGAAAAGTTAAAAATTGATCTAAAAATTTAACGAATACAAAACTTTTAGTATAAAATTAATCGATCAATTCAGTTTTTAAAACATTTATTCAAAAATTATGAGCAGAGATGTTATTGAATGAGATCGACTTTAGATATTTTAGAAATCTCTGACTAAACTTATAGTTTAAACAAACTTAGATTTGCATATTAAGCTTGAGCTTGATTAGAATTAGGTAAATTAAAGTTCGATCAAGTCTGTACTAAGCTTAAAATTATATAATTATTGTATTAAAATAAGCAAATAAAATAAATAATTTTTTTTCCAAATATTAAGCTAAAAATTCGAACTTAAATTTGACTCAAAATTTTAAAAAAATTAAATCCGATTAATTCAAATTAAACTATTAACTTAGAATCAAATTATTAAGTTTTGAATTTATATTTAAAATTAGCCTCATTAATCTTATTATTAATAATTTATTCAAAATATATATTTTATAAATTATTATTTTTCTAAAACCCTTTTAAGTTAGATTCATAGAAATGTGTAAATAACAAGATGCTTAAACATCAATATTTTAAAAATTAGACCAAAAGTTAAACTGATAAACAAGAAATTTAAAGTTTAAAAAATTCAACACATTTAATTGCAAAAAGAAATTGTTAAATAAAAATTAATTTATTTATTTTATTTCATGAACTTATTAATTTACAAAATTGATCAGTCAATAATAAATTGATGAATTTTTAACAATAATAATTATTAAAATAAATTAAACTAAAAGTTAAAAATTAAAAGAAAAATCTGTTTCAAGTTTTTATAATTCAACTAATTTAGTTTTATAATCTTTATTAACTCACTCTTAGGAGTGGTCGAGTTAGTGGAATAGAAAAGTACTATGAAGTTAAAAGATTCTGTATTTAAATTCTCTATTTATACATATAAGATTTGCCTAATGCAAAGAAATTAATTAAAATAATTTGTAAATTATTGTTCCAATCCAAAAAATTACTCGATGCACGTGTAAAAGATAGCGACGAACAGTTTCTCCGTTTCTTAACGAGAATCAAACTTTATTAACTCTCATAATTTAGAATATCGAAGTTAATAAGTAATTAATGTTCTTGTTCTAGTAACATTTAATCGCTCAGCTCTTGTTCCGATTCGTTTTCATCGTGATCCATCATTTCCCTCTTTGGTTATCGATGACAGACTAAGCAAACGATCAGGTAGATGTTAATATTCAGGAGCCGTTTGGTTTCTTGGAAAAATTAGGGAAAAAGATGACATGTTAGATTCTCAAAACTTGTTATTGCAATGTTCCCGGGATGTCATCTTTATTGCTGGGATAAGAAAATACTCAAAATAGTAATGAGATGGGCAGTGTAAAAATTCTTTCTTTTCTTCTTGGTACTCGTAAAATTCAATCTTTCCTTCTGAAACTCTTTGGCACGAGTTTGATTCCGTTGTTTTTGGTACAGCGCAGGCAGAATTTTGATCGTTAATGGAAGGAGTTGGGGGCGATGTTAACTCCACAGTGGCACCTCCGGCAAAATGGAAAAGCGAATTCTCGAGGGCATTTCAATACTATCTTGATCGATCTACTCCACATATTATCCATAGGTGGCTAGGAACTGTTGCAGCTGCAACTATTTACGTGTTGCGGGTTTACTATGTAGAAGGGTTTTACATTGTGTCCTATGGTCTTGGAATTTATATATTGAATTTGTTGATTGGGTTTCTGTCACCAAAGGTTGATCCAGAGCTTGAAGTTATGGATGGGGCGTCTCTGCCAACTAAAGGATCGGACGAGTTCAGACCCTTCATTCGTCGTCTTCCCGAGTTCAAATTCTGGTATACATAAGAATCCTTCTTACCACTCTCAGGTTTCATGACCTTCTTGTTTGAACAGAAGGAATTTGAAACTTTTCAAGCTGTTGTTAGTGCTTTTGTAAGATTACCAATGGGATCTGGTAAATTGTTCAAAGCTGGATATGCTAGATGGAAGAGACAATTCATTAGATAATAGAAACTTTTGTCACAGACGTTGCTTTTTGAAGAACAATCCGTGCTATAGACATTGTCCTAATTTGTTATTGTCATCTATTGGATCATAAGATCCTGGACTCAATTGACATGAGTAGTTCTTGTTCTTCTTGCTGTGGTTTCAGGTACTCCATCACTAAGGCTTTCTGTGTGGCATTTCTGATGACATTTTTCTCTGTGTTTGATGTTCCCGTCTTCTGGCCCATTTTACTATGTTACTGGATTGTTCTGTTTGTCCTAACAATGAAGCGTCAAATCATGCACATGATCAAGTACAAATACGTTCCATTCAGCTTTGGGAAGCAGGTAAGATCCTTGAAAAGTTCTATCCTGACCATTTCGTTTGTCAAAAATAGCGGGGAGCGAAACAGGAGCAGCTTAGCATATTGGGCAGTTTTGAGAGCTTTTTTGTTACCGAAATCTCTTTGTAGCTATCGGCGTATGCACATTGAATTTTTGTCTTGCTCAGTAAACGAAATGACTCTTCCTCTTTACTACTTAACAGACCTATGCTAGTAAGAAGCTTGCAAGAAGTAGCAAAGGCTCAATGAGTGATTGAAGCTTTATGGTCTCTGGTGCTAGTCTTCCAAGTCTGCTGATTCTTAGTTTCTAAATGATGTATATGTCAGATAAGTGTACAAGATTCCCCCATACACACTGAACATTCCGTTCTGTTTTCTAATGATTAAGGTTTTCCTTGCTGTGTTCTTTGGTTCAAGTTCATTTAAGTACGTTAGCTTGTGATACTCTTTCATATTTTTCTTTTCTTTATTTTAAATCTTGCAGGTCATGAACTACTGTATCACCTTTCGTGTATGAAGGTGTTTGAGCTGTCAGTTTGAAGGATCATATCTGCATTTTTTAGTCATTTGAAAGCCACTTGCTAGTCCTAGTTGTTAAGTTGTTGTTGTCAAATGTTCACCTGCCATTCGACCGTCAATCTCAGTTTCCTTTTCCTTGTTGGCCAATCAAGATGTTCATGACCAGGAAAGTTGGAACATGGATTTGTTGAAATGACAAAAGAGTTTCCAAAGAATTGCATGGCCTAAAACTCGGGCATGTCAATGCCCATATCCATATGCAGGATAGATACATAACGAATATGCCCTAAGACATGATCGTGTTTAAATTTGTGTCTAACTTAACCCGAAGCTAGAATATATCAAATAAAATAATATCATTTTTAAATTTTAAATTTAACAAATTAATCTAATTTAGTCGGTACCTGTTAACTTTGACCTGTGGTTATTTCCTGATGAAAATTTTGGTGGCTGAAGCTGATAGTTCTATCTGAAACAGTCAACAGGTTAGGTACATTGTTAAAGATTACAATTACCTTAAACATCTAACATCGAACATGGCAGTTTGTAGTATGAGTGTGCATATAAACTACACAAGAAGCTTCCTACGTAGCAGGGGAAGTATCCAATAAGCCTTTGGCATGCCAGATAAGTTCTTGATCATATACCAACTGGTATAACAACCCTCCAACAACCGAAGAACAAAACATCTGAGATACAATTATTAAACTCTGCTTTTCAATGGAAAGAATAAAAAATATTACACGTTAAACATGGCCAGCTAAGATGAGGAAGATAAGAGAAGTCTGCTATATTTGTCTCTTGCAGCCACCTTAAAAGTTCTATTTAACTTTATCTAACTCTATCTGTCATCCACAGCAGCAAATGAGTGGGAGAACTTTTGTTCTGATATTCTTCTTCTGGGCTGTCCTCATCATAGTCACTCCTACGCTGATTCTCTTGTCAGAGTCTTCAAAGCCTGAAATGGGTTTCAAAGGTAAGAGTTGCTGATTAAGAGACAGAAGCACAGTTCACTAGAAAATTTTATCTGTGAGATAGCTTCTCATTATTTCTGCACTTTTATGGGCTCATGAACATTGTTTTCTGGTTTACTTTAGTGGAGAAGAGTGGAACGAAGCTGAGGAAAGTGATGGATTACACACACAAACTTTTGAGGGTTGAAGCACCAGTTCAGGCACCAACACCTGCTTCAACACCAGAAACTGAAATTTTGCAGATAGCAAAAGGCCATTTGAGAACGTTTCTGAGATGAAATGAGACGGGTGATTAAACTTGTTCCAGGTACATGTTGATGACACTGAACATTGAGTTCAAAATACAAATTTGTTTTAACATTTTGCGAAGAATAAACGCACAGATTCAGAACCTATACGCTTGTACACTTGTTATAGAAAAACAATTGAATCAGAAAACTACTTCTGTGTAAATGAGATTTCCGCAACTTAATGAGTTTGAAGGAAGGCATGCATGGAGTTCAATTCCTATTAATGTTTATAGCTCAGTGAAGATTGTAAATGAGAATCCACCATAACTTGTTTAAAAGGTGGTTTCATTTTAAAATTACAAGGAGAAATACACATTTCCATTATTGTCAGGACATATCAGGATACCAAGTCCTAAAACAGATATTGCGGCTTTCATGATTCGTTCCAACTAACTAAACTGATGATCAAAATCTTCTTTCCTTGGCATCTCCAAGACGATGGACAATGGATGTGCAATTGATAAGGAAACAGAAAGATAATTCAAGAAAGTAGAAAGGAAATGATAAAAGTTTCCAACTTTATTTATTTAAATCTGACATATTTTAAAGCAACACATAAGCATTACATGATAGTTACTAATGAACAGGACACAACAGGTCTGGAACAAACACTCTCCTATGAAGAACATTATTGCTTATTGTGATCTTAAACTGTATTGGGGTAGATTTCCAGTTGTTCACACTAACTTATCAAGCAAATCTTCCACAGTAGTGTATTTGACATCTGGGTATAGCTCAGAGGCCTCAACACCCCAAGATGGATGAATCTCAAAGTTGGTCTGATCACCCTTCACAAAGACTGAATGCTGAATTGACAGAATAATATTGACCGGAATTGGAGACTCTGCGACAAATATGGAAAACAATTACACCGAACAGAAACAGAGTGACAGAGAGTGTATATGTACAAATTACATTCAAGTTCTGACTTACCTTGGATGATCTTTAGAAGTTGATCTTCAAGCAAATAGGTTTTCTCCAAGGTTTTGCCTATCTTCTTTTCCCACAGAGCAACCAGCTCATTGTAGCTATAGATGTTCTTAGCAGGTCTAATGAGGAGGATCTTGTTCAAGGTTCTGGGGTCATCGACAGCTTTAATGGTGTAAGTTGCAATGTCCTCTTCATTGTTGAAAACAGCTGTTTATATAAACCAAAGCCAACAGTTTGAGACACTACATACAGAACTACATACAGAAGTTCCCAGATTCTGGGAAAATGACTAGTGATCCTACTCTATAGCTTACATACCCTTTGGATTACCATCTCCAACAATGGTTACTTTGTCTCTAGGAGGAGCAGTAAGTCCTGCCTGTCCCAATGTGGGGATGAAGTAGCCAGCGAACAAGTTGGAAGCTACGTAAGTGAATGGAATTCCTGCTGCTTCAATGGCTCGTCGAATTTTGGCCTTTACTTCGTATGTGGATTTGGCTGGTTCAACCGCATGAACATGATCTACATCATTTCCAAACTCCGATGGCAAGAATCTCTGCATATTGCACAAGGTTTTCCTTAGTTGTCATGTCCAAAGTGTAGGGTTAGAGAAATATGCATGGTCTCGTAAGTGGTTACAATCTGAAATAACCAACCTTAACATTATCAGCTTCCTTAATGGCATCAATGATCTTTGACTGGTCTGCTAGTTGTAAGGACCCAACTGTTGATATCACCACTTCAACTTGCTTAACCGCCTTCACCAAACTCCCGTGGTCGTAAAGATCTCCCTGTAACAATCACACTTCCTCTAAATGACAAGATCATTAAAAACCAGAGACGAAAACAAAAACATGGTCTCTTTCTTTTTTTTGTTCTTACATGTACTACAGTAACACCCAAGTTCTTGAATTTCTCCAGGAGTTGTCCTTTGGCAGATACTGTGCTCTCTCTAACCAAGACAAAAGTTGGATGACCTTCTTTTACGCTTGCTTCTACGATGAACTTTCCGATATAACCAGTTCCTCCGATGATCAAGATCTTGCTCTTATCCGCCATTGGAATATACCTTTGAAACTCAAAAACGTTCGACTAGTGGACACAGGTTTCTGACACCGAACTGAGACCACACACTTTGCTTTATAAAACAACGTTTAAGGACCACGACCACACACACACACGCGCGTTCTGTCTATCTGGCCTAATGAACAAAACAGGCTCTGGACGGAAAGAACAAAACATAGTAGAAGCCTGCTTGAACATAGCCTGTTAGATGGGAAACATTCACTTGGTAGATTTGTGAATTTAATAGTAGATTGTAATAATTCTAATGAAGAAGATTTAGAGCCAATTTGGTAACATTAAATTACCATTCAGGACAAGAGTTTCTGTATGTATAATCTTGTGTCAATTTTGTTTCAGACGATCTCATTCACATATTTTTTTAACATCTCACATATTTGTATGGATAAGATTGTCTGAAAGAGAGTTGGCACACGATTACAGGCTTAGAAGATTTGATCCTCCGATTTCAAGGATAAGAATTTTGAGAATAGAGAATTCTTGAAAGGCTCCTAGTTTCTACCGATGCCCACACAGCTAAAGCAGGTACACATGTTATTTTGCGACTATATTGCTACCTTTGACGTTGCGCAGCTAGAGCAGCCTCCCACTGCCTCCACGCCTGGCAGCATAGACTCCTCCCCCAGCTGGATGGCTTAAACTCAACGTCGACGAGAGCGTTCGCGGACATCCAAGTCAGGCCGGGATAGGAGGCTTACTTAGAGATAGTAATGGTTTGTGGATAGCGGGATTTTCCTGTAGGGTCGGGATCACCAATATATTGGCTGCGGAACTCAGGGCCTTCAGCTATGGGCTTGCCTTCGCCAGCACCTACCCTTGGGAAGGTCTTCTGGTTGAGTCTAATTCCCTAGAAGCGCTGCAATATCTCTCACTTCTTTCCGACGTTCTGATCTTCCATCATCTGGCTAATCTCATTTCGGATATCAACTCTCATTTGACCAGGATTACCCACTATAACCTTGTTAGTGAATATATAAAACCAATTAAGTTAAGCTATTGTGGTGAAACGGTCACTTAACATGGTATTAGAGCCTTTATGACTAAGTGGTCGTGAGTTCAAATCCTACCACCCACCTATTATTCATCATAAGGTAGAGTGGGCCTGTGCAAGTTTCAAGCCCAAAGAGCTTTCACTTGAGGGGGTGTGTTAATGAATATATAAAACCAATTAAGTTGGCCTCACACAATAGCTTAAGTTATTGTGGTGAAACGGTCACTTAACAAACCTCGCCCATGTTTTTAGAGAAAGAAATCAGTGCGCAGATTTTTTAACCCGCTTGGGAGCGGCAGGAGCAACTGGAGAGAGCATCTGGCTTACCCCCTCCTGGCCTCAGTCACCACTTGCGCGCTGACGCGCAAGGAGTTATGTTTAGTCATTAATGTATTGCTTATTTCTCTGCTATCACCGAAACGGGAAAAAAAAAAAGTTTCTACCAACTTCCTGAACATGGACGCTTTATGAGCAGGATGCAATAACAATATGAAACTGTAGAAATTCTTTATTTATTAATATTTTAAAAATTGGACTAAAAATTAATCTAATAAGATAAAAAATTTAAAATTTAAAAAATTCAACCAGTATAAAACCAGTTAAGAATTAAATAAAATTAAAAAATTGCAATAAGATCGAACAAAATTAATCTTTATTTAAAATTTAATTAAAAATAGAGACCGTTAAATCAAAAATTTATTTTATTTTATCTTAATTTTAATTAAAAAATAATCAATTTTTAAAATAAGAGCAAGAAAGTTTAAACAAATCATACAAATTAATATTTTACTAGTTGAATTAATTTTGTTAATAAAGGAAATTTAATAAAAAAGAGTTGAAATTTTTGTTTCATCATCCCTGCATATCTTTAACTAAATCTATATTCAATTACTACCAACAACCAACAAGACAATTTATTAACATACCTTAAAAATATCTTAAATTTTAGAGTACAAGATTTTTAAATTATTCTAATCCTTTTTTATTTCAAAAGCAAATTTCTCTTCAGCTTCAAGTTATTCGATCCTAAGTCCAAAATTTTTAAGTAAAACGATAAAATACTTAAAGATGATAATAGACCGAGCTAAGCATAGACAAGTTCAACCCGATTCGACCTTTACTAGGTTCGACCTGATTCAACCTTTACTTCTAAGACCTGACCATAAGCAATGAGCCCAAGCCCAAATTAAATGAGGCTTAGAAGTGACTTAAACTTGAGAACTATAGGCTAAACTCTACTGTAAGAAGCCGAAATCACTAGTAATTACCAGCCAAATATATGGCAGCAAATTCCCCTGTTAAATAACTTGTACCTACAAACCTCGCGTTAGTCACTGAATCTACCGGTGAATATCCTGGTCTAAGACTAAAAAAATAACTTATGACCCATTGACTACAGGTTGGTCCATTTCTCTAGTGATTAAAACAAAAATTTGGAGCTTTTAGGTTGGATCTAAGAATCTGAAAATCATATAAAAAATCGTAAAATTAATAACTTTAATTTAAATAACAATCGTGAATTAATTAGTATTAATTAACATTAGTAAGTTTATTATATTTTTACTTCCAATTAATCACACTATTTTTAGTGAATTACACGTCAGGACTCGAACCCTCACTGCGATTCGATCCTTCGACTACGACTCAAAACTCTTCACTGCGACTCGAACCTTCGACTACGACTCACCCTCGACCTGCACATCCTTATGGAGACATGGCACAGACCCTATATTTATAACACAAGACAAAACGCCAAGTAGGGTTATATTTATACATGTATGTAACAAAACAAAACCATGTCTCCGTTAAGCACTGATTCCTGCTTTGGAATTGGAGGCAGCAAGCTGATCGGCGATATGAAACTGCGACGAGTAAGTGTTTGAAGAACGTTCAATCACCGGTGGCTCGTTTAAGAAGGCCCAGTTGCTTCTAGTCCACCTGATAAACAAAGATCACAAAAACAACATACTCATAATCAGTAACCAACCTTGGACCCGTAACAGAGGCATTTAAGGTATTTATCAACAATACCAGCCATCTTTTTTCTTCATGAGTTCCTCCAAGTTTTCTTGGTTATCCATGCCACGCATGAAGCCTCTCCTTGTGTTGGAAACAGGTGCAGAGACTGACCTCTGAATGGTTCTGACTCCATCTTCTTCATCTGGGATATCCTGTTACATGTTTTTTTTCAGAGATCAGATCATTAAATGTCAGGTTATGATCATCTGTTCTCTGCAGAAGAATCTGAAAATGTTCATATCAAGTGAAGGAACTATAATAACGAAAAAAGACAGACCTGGCTGTTATCTGAGCTTGTGGGGCTAGAGATAGCTCGGAGATGTTCTTCCTGTATTTTCTTCTTCTGGTTCCAGTAAGCATCAATCTCTCCTTTGGTAAAAGACCAGTTCTTCTTGTATTTCACTGCCCGGAGTTGTTGGAATTTAACTACTTAAACAGGAAAAGAATCAAACAAAAAAACTGAGCTGAGAGATCAAATGATTACCTGACTTTGGATCTTCGACTGGAGAGTCCCAACCTGCCATTAGAGAACCCATTTTGCCTGATGCGAAAGTTGCTAGTAACACTTGAGTGTATTAAGAACTTGCCGTTGAAATGTAGTGATGTTGGTTCTTATCTACTTCTTGTTCTTATCTCTTAAATATTATATTTGTTTAATCCAGTACAGAACCATCTGAAGTGGGGCTATGTCTATTCAGTATTCACATTTGACTCCAAACATGGCGGTGTGAGATGCAGAGATTCTCATGGATTGAATTGGTCTCATCCTATGAACCCTTATTTATCTCCTTGAAATGGGACAAGTTAGACCAAATAATTAATTAATTTTTTTTGAAGATAATTAATTAATTTTAAATGCATATTGATAAAAATCATATATATAAGACAAAAGATGTAGTTTTTAAAATCTTTTTAAAAATTTTATAATTTTTAAAGTCTAAAACAATCTTTTTAATTTTTAATTTTTAATTTTTCAGATAAACCCTTTTTAGACTTCTATTGAAAATATCAAATATAGATTAATCAGATACATTTTACATTATAATTCAACATAATTTTTAAACTTAAATCCTTCTAATTTTACTTTTATTTATTTTCATCTATTCATGTGGGTCATTTGGAAACAGTTTCTCTACTATTTAGGAATAAGGTTGCGTACTGCTGGACATTTCTAAACTCACATCTCAGTGAGATTTCTACTGATTGTTGTTGTTATTATTGTCGTCATCTTAAAATTAAACCAAACTAATTATATTTGATTTAAATATATAATTTATTATAATTATTTTAAACTATTAATTATTTCACAATTGAATTAGGCTATCATATCAATAATATTTAATTAGTTGACATTTAATGTTCATGTTGTGCATATTTGTCATTATTTTTTAATTAAAATTTAAGATAAGAAATTTTTCAAAATTTTGAAAATAAGAAAAAAGTTCCAAATTTTTTTAAAGATTTTACTTTTGTATAATATAAATTTATGCAATTTAAATAAATTAATTATTCAATCAACTATTTAAAAGGTATTGATTGGATATATTTTGTCCATAATTTCACGTGATTGGAGAGATTTTCTTGGAATGTGACAAGCTCCACTAGGCTTTGTCTACCAGACATGGTATAGCCCACAGAGTTCTCTCTACTTTTGTAAAGGAGATAGATATTTTTCTTGGCAAACCTCTTTTACGTTGTCATCATATCATAATAACCTTTTTACTTTTTTTTAAGAAATATTATTTATTTTCTAAATTATATTTTAAAGTAGACTCCTTAATTAATTTTTTAAATTAATCATAAAGTAAGGCCACGAGTCATTTGGCAGTAGGACCCTCAACTGTTACGCGGTAACGAGCCTCATTTACGTAACATTTAACTGAGAAAAGAGTTAATCTTGTTAAATTTTTCATTCACTTAAAGTTTATTTGGAATATTTTTGAGACGTTAAGGTTAGATTTGAACGCTTGGAAACTTTAGAACCTATTCTATATTATGTTATAAATGTTAAGATTTAAAATGCACTTTTAACTTATAAGTAGTTTTTTTTTTAATTCGAGAAAATCTTGTAGACGGGTCAAGCAGGCACACCTCTCCTAAGGTTCAATTGGTGCAGCACCTTACAGGCGGGCCAAGCGGGCGCACCTCATCATTGAGGGCACAACTAATTCTCCACTTACAGGTAAAATCTCGGCAGCCCCAAGCTTTTACAAGAGGGGCTAACATGAAATCGAACCTAGAAGTTAACCGAAGCTAAGCCCCGCTCTCAACTATCGAGCCACACCCCTTGAGGACAACTTATAAGTAATTAACGAAATTTTTTTATCAAATCGCATTTGAAAAATAATAACGTAAGGGGGTGTTTGTTTCCGTTTTTATTTTTTGTTTTCTGTTTTTGTTTTCAAATTTGGTAAAAAATCTTGTTTTTTGAGTTTTTAGTTTTTGTTTTTGGTTTTGGTTTCTTCCGGTTTTCAAAAATTATGAAAACCATAAAAAGTGGTTT
>JAOTBA010000006.1:2003138-2019723 GCA_025629845.1 Erythroxylum squamatum
AGTGTAGAGTCCACTAATAAGAATTGGGCTTGGGTCAACCATTGTCCAAATAACTAGAACTAGTTGTTTGGATAGTTGACCTTTACCACTTATAAACCCTTTAACATTTTCATATCTAAATAATATGAAACACTCTAACATCTCGTAGAAATCACCCATCTTCCTGTAAAAAGTTGTATTTACGATATTTTATTACCTTTGCTCAGTTTTTACGGTATTTATTTTTGTGACCGTTATTAGACAAAAAGTATAAGAATTGTTCTTTCTACCCGGCGTCCAAAACTTAAATAAATTATTCACAATTCTGGTATATAACGGTGTCGTTTAGCCATTCTCTCAAGTCATGATGCCATGACTCGAACATAAATTAGCTGGCACTATAGAAGCCATTAAATTTCTTTAGATAACATACATTTTATACACAATTTATATGGCTTCTCAATCTTATCCACATCAAGCTTTTTGCGTCTGTCTTTGTTTGTTGGCGCGTTACTTTTTCGTGAACACTTCCAACTACAACACCTCCATTAAAGCACGTACTGTAGCAACTCAAAGGCTCCACTCCACTCCCCACTTGCGTCACGTCTCACTCTTCTTTCACAGATACCTCGTTGCTTTGTTTTTATATGTTTGTTACAGCCTTGGTCGGGCCGAAGACGAGCGGTCCAAATTCGATCCGAAATTTGGTCAAACTTGAATTGCACTTGAATCAGATCAGCTTGTCTTAAAATAGAATCAGAATCTGCTGTCCATTTTATCCTGTCTCTATCTTATCTAATGAATCTCAGCTATTTATTTATACAGATCTCACGTGAATTTCGCATAAATAGATGACTGAAATTCATAAGATAGAATAAGGACAGAATAAAATGGACAGAGGATCCCGTCACCTTAAAATGATGTTGTTTTAGTATAGAGTTGCTTTTCAAGCCAAAATGATATTATTATAGATAGTTGAAAACTATAGTTCTTTAGAAAATTAAACCAAAATCATATCATTTTGGAAGCAAGATTTAGGCCATTCGGATTAGACTTTAATTACGAATCTAACCAAAAACCCATTCAATTCAAACTTAACTTTTAACTTCGGGTCAGACCGATTTGAACTTAATTTACCAAGTCTATTTATGCTTATTCTAAAATTTGTAGCATTGTTACTGAGGGATGAGCTAGTAGACATAACTAATGTTATAAATACTAAACAATAATATAAAATTTATATTAATATAATTTATTTTAAATTACTTTTTATTTGAGTGTGATAATCACAAATGATTAAAAAAATCAAACCAATTTAGTCAGTTCAACTGTAAAAAATTTAAACTGACTAATTTTTTATTCGATTTACTTTAATAACCTTTGTTAATAGAAATCGGATAGTTTATTAATTAATCGATTGATTTTTGTAAATTAACTGATTTTTATAAGTAAGAATAAACTAGCTGGCTTTAATTTAATCGTCTCCTTCAATTAAATTTCAACTTCTTCGAAAGACAAGGATATTCTTTTTCTTTAATCATATTTTAAATTATTCGATTTTATTTAATATTTATTGTATATTAGTTTCATAAAAGGTATAACACAAGTTTAATTTTAAAAATTTTAAACCTATCATATTATTGGTTTAGGCTTGGCAATAGGGCTCGGGCTCATAAAATTGGGTCGATCGGGCCTTGGCTATCTAGGCCTGATCTGTCTCGATATTTGATAAACAATGTATAAACGAAATCATTTTGGCAAAAATAATGTCGTTTTTTATTTTAAAAAATATAAAGTCAAGTTAGGTTTGGATTGAGCCTCGACTCGTTGCTTTGCTTATAACAGTTTAATTTCTGGTGTAATCTTTAAAATATCGATAATCACTAAAACAAACCACTAATTGCCAACCATTTAAACGGTATTTGGAAGTAAAACAAGTGATGGCCCTTTTTCTCTTATTTCACAATACAAACTCACATCAACCTAACTTTGCCATTGATGAGCTATCAACTGATTTGGGTTGTCTTGGCTAAAATAACACTTGGTCATTGTTGTTGTGAAGACTTGTATCTTAGCATAGATTCAAAAGGATTTTCCATTTATTCACCTGATAATATACCTACCACTGCAAAATTCACTTGAAAATTTTGGCTTGGACCTAGGGCACACAGCTCGAGATCGGGCTCGATCGGGTTTGAGTGACCAAAAACTCGAGTAGACCTAGTCTAGTTTGATTTTTAATTAAAATTTTTTAAAATAACGTCACTTTTTTTCTTAAATTTTTAATTTCAAATTAAAAATTTTAAAAATATCCTAATCTAACTCGAAGCCTGGTTAAACTGGGTTGGGATCGGGCTAAACTCGAGTTTATTTGTCAATCTTATTAAAAATTTCAGTATTAATAAATTAGTATAATTGTGATTAGAAAATAGGGTAGGGTTGCACGTGTGAGTGCCAAGTCTCCATCAGGAATGGTTGTCTTCCCTGCCTCACATGGTCAATCAAAAGTCTTCAAACCCTATACTTAGCCCTTAATTTACTTCAAATCTATGTTATATATGTGTACTTTAAGATAGGGACAAAGAATCCTCAATAGGTCGACCATCGCCCTAAATGGGTCTTTCTTATGTGCACCTTTTCTTTGTTGGTCAAGATCACATCACATAAAATGTGGTTCAATTAAAATAATTAAAAAGATATTTAACATTTTATTTATTATAATTATTAAATATTGAGTATTAAGATTAAATATATTTAAAAAATATTATTAAATATTGAATTTGAGTATATTGATATACTATGCATATCAATCCAACTCAAATCTTAAATCTAATATAAAGTAATTAAACCTAATTTAAATTAATAATTTAAAATAGTTATCATAAATTATTAATATTAAGTAAGTTTAATTAGTACGCTTCACTTTTAAATTTGTGTTTCAACTTTTCGGTTCAATTTACTTTAATAATTTTTGTTGTTAAAAATCGAGTCACTTTTTATTAATTAATAAGTTCTTATAAATTAAAATTAATTAATTAATTTTTATTTAATAATCTATTTTTTTAATTAAACTTCAAATTATTCGATAGGTAGAGATAGTCTGTTTTAAGCATATTTCAAATTCTTTAATTTCATTCTATGGTTTAATATCGGTTCAATCTTTTAAATTTTAAACCTTAAACTTCCTGTTTTATCCGTTTAAGTTCTAATTCGGTTTTTAAAATATTGGATAAAATAGTGTATTTTTAAGGGTTAATTATGAAAAAAGCTCAAACTTTTGTCAAATTTTCAATTATAGCCCGAACTTTAAAAAGTAGCAATAAAATGCTCTTTCATTTTTCAATTATAGCCCTAACTTCAAAAATAGTAATATAATGCTTAAAGTTTCAATTTTTTTCAATTCTAGCCCGACGTTAGTGTTTCAGTTAAGTTTGTTGACGTAGTTTAGCACGTGTTTCAGAAATCTTAACTATTAATACATGTAAGTCAAAATTAACATAATAAACAAAGATTAATGAAATGACGTCTTTTAATCACATAATTAAAAAATGTCGTTATTTAAATATGAACTAAACCAAATTACGCAGCCCCGATAACCTTATGCTTTGATTTCAGTTTTTTTTAATTTGTTTTCCTTATACCCTAACCCTTCGATTTTCAGATTATGCAACCATGACACTCTCACACTAAGGATATTAGGAAAATGAACAAAAAACGAAGAGTTTATTGGTGTAGTATGCTGTAATGCAAGAGCAGTTTGGGACGTTAAAAGAATAAACAGAAAATAAATGGTTGAGGGTATCAGGAGAATAACAGATAAAATCGGGCTAAAATTGAAGAAAATTGAAAGTTTGAGCATTTTATTATCACTTTTTAAAGTTCGAGTTATAATTAAAAAATTTGAAAGTTTAAACATTTTATTGCTACTTTTTAAATTTTAGACAATAACTAAAAAATTAACGAAAATTTAAGCCTTTTTAGTAATCAACTTTTTTTTAATATTCTAAGAAATATTTTTAAGAAAAGAATTTTTAAATGTTTGTTATGTATTTTAACACTAATTTAAGCGAACTCGAATATCAGAAATTAAAATTCATATAAATTTTTTATTTATTTATATTTTATAATAATATTAAAGACATTATTATTTAATTTATCATTATTATTAATGAGATGAGAGAAAGCTTCAAGCTTTTGGTCCCGAGAAAAAGCAAGGGTCCTTAGTTTAAGAAGCTTAAGCTAAAATGGAATAGATAAAAGATCGGAACTTTGGCTCAGCCACCGGTGGACGGTAGTAGGCGGCGGTGTGATGTTGGTAGTGGTGGTCCTGATGGATGTGTGAAGAAGTGACACGTACTGTCCCTCTGTCCAACCCCAAAACGCCCCTTCTGGATATTATCGCCAATTTCGCTATTCTCTATATATTGTCCAACATGTTTATCTTTTTGAGCCTTTTTCTCTTCTAACAGCTTTTGTTGTGTCCAAGACATTGGCCTCACGGTCCCCGAATTCTTCGAAAGTCTCAGGAGAAGTTTTCGCTATTCCCTAAGAGTTTGTCTCATGAATGGTGAATGCATGCACTAGCTTGTTTTGAGCTTCTTTTAATTCCATTTCCTCTATTGGGTATTGCTTATCGGATCCAAAGATTGGAAAATTTTTCTTTTTCTTTTTGGGGTTCCAAAGCTTGAAACTTTGTGAAGGTGAATTCAGATTTTGGAATTGTTTGTAGAAGAAGTGGTTGATCAGTTTTGATTCAAACCCAAGTTTTGTTTTTGCAAGGTACAATCTTTGTATACTCTCAAATCTGAATACCATTTCCTTGTGTTGTTTTCCTCGTTAATTGTTATCTTACCCTTGTTTCATTCTGCATGGAAGAATCGATTGAAATGCCATTTCATGACATAGTTCGTGAGCTGAAGGAGATACGAGATGACGTTAGTACCATTTCATTTGGAAGGTTGCAAGGGAAGAGAGTAAATCGCAGAGCTCGTGCTCATATTGCTCCTGAAGGTGGGTCTGAATATGATGGTTCGTCGTGTGGATTGAGAGAGAATCAGAGTAACAGCTGGGCAAACTTGCCACCTGAATTACTTAACAATTTGATTCAAAGGGTCGAAGCAAGCGAGGCTTCTTGGCCTGGACGGAGAGATGTGGTGGCCTGTGCCTCAGTCTGCAAGTCATGGAGACAGATCACGAAAGAGATTGTTAAAACCCCTGAGCAATGTGGTTGCCTTACTTTTCCAATTTCACTGAAGCAGGTAACACCTTGCTTTACCCTTTCTCTTCTTCTATTGATGTTTCAGACAAAGTACTTAGCTGCTGATTATGTGTTGATCTTCTTGTCTAGCCTGGACCGAGAGATCCTCCTATTCAGTGCTTTATTAAGAGAGAAAGAGCAAGTTCCACTTTTCAACTGTATCTCGGATTGAGCCCTGGTAGGTAATCTCTGCCATTTTTCTTGATATAATGCTGTCACTGTTTTAGTTTGTTCCATTTAAGTTGTCTTGTCTCAGCCTTCTTGATGGTTTAGTGTTTTGATTGATTTGTGGTGAATGGTATATGATTCAGTTAATATTTGATTTGTTTATAAGGGATCTATAATTTTTTTGGAAATTTATATATCCAGAAGTGTCAATGGATTTTTCATTTTTCATTTCTCATTTCTCATTCCTCTGTTTCTGGCCTTTTTCTGTCATTAGATTCTCAGAGTCTTGAAAAGTTGTGTCCTTCTGCTGCTAAAATGGTTTCCTTTCAATATACAGCTCTTTCAGGTGATTTGAGTAAGTTATTACTTTCAGCAAAGAAGATAAGAAGGGCTACAAGCACAGAATTCAGAATATCATTAGTTCATGGTGACTTCTCTCGGACTAGCGATACCTATGTTGGAAGTTTAAGGTATAGTTTAAAGCAGTCTAGCTTTGTACTTATGCCTTTGATGAAATTGACATGCAAGTTCAAAGCAGGTCCAATTTCCTTGGAACCAAATTCACTATTTATGACAGCCAACCTCCACATACTGGAATGCGACGCAATTATAAGCCACTCCAGCAATCCCATTCGATTCAAGTATCTCAACGAGTAGCAGTGAGGAAGTATAGTGTGGGCATGATAGCTTATGAGCTCAACGTCCTCCGCACTAGAGGCCCGAGGAGAATGCGTTGCACAATGCAAACGATTCCTCTTTCCGCAATCCAAGAAGGAGGGTGTGCTCCTACTCCAGAAGAGAGAACAAATTTCCAAGATCAGCAATTTCCAACATTCTCTAATTCAAAAGTAAAGCAGCCGCTTGTACAAATTAGTTCAAGTAGCCTTATCGAGTCACAAAATTCAGTTAATGGCAGAAGGGATCCCTTGATTTTGAGGAATAAAGCTCCAAGATGGCATGAACAACTCCAGTGTTGGTGCCTAAATTTTAAAGGACGTGTTACGGTGGCCTCTGTAAAAAACTTCCAGTTGGTGGCAGCTGTGGAGCCTTCACAAAATGTTCCTGCAGAAGAACAAGAGAAGGTGATTCTGCAGTTTGGAAAGATTGGGAAAGACATCTTTACGATGGACTATCGCTACCCACTTTCTGCCTTCCAAGCTTTTGCAATCTGCTTGAGTAGCTTTGACACTAAACCGGCCTGTGAATGACCTTTCTGTCAACTTCGGGCACGTCGATATTACTTTTCTCGAGATTTAGTTGTATATGTTCTATTCAAACGAAGCACGGGATTCCTCCCATTGGTTTGCTTCTTCTAGCATTAGTTTTATGTAATACCAGTGGCCTGCATGGTCTGTGAAAGTTTTATCAATTATACGCATGCTACTGGAAGTACGAAACTTTTTAACTTGAGCAGATTTTTGTTTGCTAATTTCTCGTAAACTTGTTGATTATAAGCTGATACTGAATCATAGGTGGCGAAGCATAGTAAAAGCATTTTATTACTATACTATCAACAGGATTATTCATGGAAACACAGCTTTTCTGGATGAACAATAGGTGTATTAGGTGCAAGTTCGTCGTTGATAAGTAATGTCTGTAATGAATTGTGAAATCCACTTGGTCAGAAAATCCCCTTTTCTTTATCTGTTCTCTTTTCCCCACAATTGTAACGACAACCATGTCTGCGAGGTTTTTCAGGATTATCAGGGTCTGAGTCACTGGACTCCAAGAACAGCCCTCGCAGGCATCTTCGTCTAACTGTTGGCTTGTAAGTGAGTTTCTCTGCATGTGTTTCGTTAAACTCAGCCTTGTGTGTATCAAGTGGTTCTGGTTCTGTAATGTCATTGGTCGGTTGTGCTGGTTTATGACTAAGAACAACATGAACTCCAGGATTTCTTTCAACTATTTCAGTTTGAGACACAATGGAGTTGTTGATGCCTTGTGTGTTACTACTGATGAATGCTCTTGTTGGTTTGTCTTCTTCGGTTGATGAATCTTCCAACTTCTCCTTTGAGCTTTCCTCTGCTTCGGTGGTAGATTCCATGCTCTCCTCTGGGTTGGTCTTGTAACCCCTCGTGATGTGGATGTACCCATCTTTTCTTTCTGGTTCAGAGCTCAAATGCATCAATACTCCTCTGTTTTCACCAGCTAGAGTTACAATGCTCACTGGCTTTTGATCAAATGGAAGCTTTGTTTTCCCTGATCCCAGCTTATGAACGAACTTAGTAATATCTTCCTTGATTTCTTTATGCGGGGAAGCTTCTCTCTTAGACATGTCATGCCTCTGATGGGATTGACTTGTTATCTTCTTCTCATCGAGGATATCTTCCTCTGCGTTCTGTCTCTGTTTGCTGTGGAATGCAGAACCTAGCAGCTCTTTGGCTTGTTCTGTTGAATCTGATGCTGCAGTTAGAATCTTGGTTAATGTGCTCGTCACTGGATCTTCAGTTCTTGACACCTTCCCCTCTCCTTCTATTTTGGGCTCTTCCATGACTTCCTTCTGTTCTTCAGTTTCCTTTATTTCTTTGGCTGGTTTTGAGAGAAGTCTAGGACCATCACCATTACTAGTAGAATCTGAACTTTGGGAATTCTTTGAAGGAGAAGGGAGCTGAGAAGCTTTAGGCTGCACTTGTTTTTCTGTCCTAGACGGGGAAGAGGGTTTTGAAGTTTGACCCACACATTGTGAGATCAAACGAGGTCGGGACAGGGGTTTTGAATCTATGGGTACCGCTGACTCCGGCACAGATGCACCTCTTGGTTGCAGAGTTGCATTAGAAGCTGGCCCAGTTTTGGAGGTGGCCCTGTTCCGAGTTGTTTTAAGTAATGGTGATGCTGGCTGAGAGATGTCTTGGGATTCAGTGTTTGCACGAGATGGTGAAGACGGAACAGACGTAGCCCCTTTTTGGATAGGTTCATGGGACGGTGATACTGCTTGGACACTAGATTGAGGTTCTGTTGTTGCAGGTGCTGATGATGGTAGCCCAGGTGCAGCATTTTGTGATGCCTGCCCTTGTTGATTACGCTGTGCTGGGCCTATCCCGGCTGGACGGGTCGGCGATTGCTGTTCCGGAGTGTTGTTGGTTGGCTGGACAGGAGTTTGAACTTTGGTTACAGGAGGAGGAGGTTGTGTTTTGGCTGTAGGAGGAGCTTTACCTCCTGAAAACCAAGAGCGTCTGAATCGAAACGACCTCTTCTTGTCTGGCATGAATGGATCAGGTTACAATCAGTTGAAAAGAATTTGGTGTTTGTTGGCTAATTGGTTGTGCTGAATCCTGGTTGATAGGAGATGGTATTAATAAGGCTATGGATACTTTGGAAAGCCTTGGAGACTTTTTTGTTGATGTCTTCAGATTCACAATCTTCATTTGCTTCTTTACCTCTCCAAAGGGCCAAGTTTTTACCTGGAATTCTTTTCAGATATTCCTTCTTTTTGAAGTCTAGCATCTCTTCTTTGTTCTAATCGGGTTTTGCCAATTCATCTCTATACTAAAACTGCAGCTTCTGAAAGCTAACCTGACAAGAGAGAGTATTTTCCTGTTCCAGGGAATCAGGACAGGAGCTCTTGTTTTCCTTCTAAAAGCATCCGAAGAATATACATTGCCTGATCTCATCTGTAGGTCATAGGAAAGCTTCTTCCATGCCATTCACGAGTAACTTCTTGCAATTGGTCACTCCTGAGCAATTCTAGTCTTTAGAGATGGAAAAAAAAAAATTCGAGCTTGACCTGTCTTAAGATCAACATGATAACTTTTTTTTTGAACCTGATTTTAATAATGAGAAATCGGATTGGACTGAAGTTCACGAACCAAATTAAGTTTGACCAGAGCCCTAAAATCCGAACCTGGCTCATTGCTGCTCCTACCAGTGCTGGTATGAAGTGAGAAAGAATAAATAAAAGAGAAGTCTACCTTTTTCCTTTTCAGACAATCAAAAAGTTTACAAAGCCAGTAGTGTGACAGTAGAAGCCTTGGAGGGAATAGGTATAAATGCTCATGAAGTAACGTAGAGAGGAAGGTAAAGCTCTATAACACATATTCCTTTCCCTAATCACTCCATTCAAGCAAAGAAGTTAACCAGACAAATTCACATATGCAAGCCGAAGGACTTTCTTCTGTGTTATGGCTTGAATAAATATCGTCACCATTAGAGGAGCTCCTAACTGTTTCAAGCTCTCTTAATCTTCCTCAAAGGCAACTTGCATTTCTCCTTGTTTCTTTATTCAGGTTTTATATATACTTCACCTGCTTGCACCATAATTATACACCGTATCGATGTTAACTTTCATTTCTTTGGGCAGACTCAAAATGCAAGGAACCATTCGAAGAATTCTGAGGAACTCACTTGGGAGAGAAATGGTAGAGAAGAAGAACTTATTTTCACGTTTTGGATGTGTCACCTCATCCCTTCTGATTCCAGAGAAGGGTCTGGAGAATATAACTGTAGCGGATGTGCTTATGACAAAAGGAGACGACAAAACTGGTTCTTGGCTCTGGTGCAGAACCGATGACTATGTCTATGACGCAGTTAAGAATGTATGTTTTTAAAAAGGATTTGATGGAAAAAAGTGTGGAAGTTATTTTCTTAAGAAAATGCAATGTAACTGAAGTCTAGACTTTCAGATGGCACAGAACAATATTGGGTCCTTGGTAGTTCTGAAGCCTGGAGACCAACAACATATTGCAGGAATTATGACGGAAAGAGGTAAATGAATGCTTTTCATATGAAAATAACGACAGAAGGTGAAAAAGTAACATCAGAAATCCATTACCAAGCAGATTATCTGAGGAAGGTAATAGCACAAGGTAGATCTTCCAAGTACACAAGAGTCGGGGAGATCATGACTGATGAGGTTAACTCTTACAAAACCCTCGTCTTCCATGGTAATGACAGCAACTTTTTTTTCATCTAAATATGGTGACCCTTTAACAGAAGAAGCTAATAACAGTGACATCTGACACAAAGATTCAACAAGCAATGACACTCATGACAGGTAACTGACATGTACAAATTTCTAGTTTGATTCTTAAGAAACCAGGAAGAGAACACAAAGTGAAGATCTCAATCATTCTGCAGATCATCACATACGGCATGTTCCTGTAATAGATGGAAAGATAGTTGGCTTGATTTCTATCGTGGATGTCGTTAGAACAGTGGTGGACCAGCAGAGCGGAGAACTGAAGCGGTTGAATGAGTTCATAAAAGGAGAATACTACTAGCAGTGTCTATAGCTGAAAGCATCATATTGTTTCCCAGTTCCATAAAGAATGTGAAAATTGTACTTGACAAAACTCTCTCATTAACTTGTACAAAACTTTTTAAGCTGTAACTTCAAAATTTCTGCATAAAGCTTACTATCAGAAAGCCAAGGGTGAAGCTATAACATAGTTGTGTAACAATACTATTACATTGTACAATAGGAAGATTCCTCATCTTCACCAATGAGAAATGAAGCTTTTTATACTGCCCTCAACCAGGCAATTTGTACAAAATATACAGATAAAAGTTATATATAAGCTCCTTATATAAGAAATAAAAACAAAGAATTATCCAAAAGCTATGGGAAGTTCCACTCTCTGATATTAACAAGCATAGGATTTTACCTAGAAAATCAATTAACGTCACCTAAACATCTAAAGGTACTATTGACTTTTAATGTAACAATCTTGAGATCTTCTTACCCACATATCGAACTGCAACGGAAACTGATGTTTTCCCTTTAGGATGATCACTAGAATGGCCAGAAGAAGAGTCTGCTATATTATCTTCAGGCATCTGTCCCACAAGCTGGAGCAATCCTGAAGAAATGGCCTTGGCTTTTGGACGTCCATTGATGGATAAGAAAGACAAACATTGGACGATTTTTCTGTCTGCAAGCAGTTTACAGCACTCCCCATTCTCATGACACAGAGATAGAAGAACTTCAAGTGTGGTTTCTTGCTCTTGCTTAGTACCGGTTTCCAGAAGTTCAGCAATGGAACTGGAAAATGAATCCGTTTCCAGTACCGCGATCTTGCCATCTTCAATGTTGCATAAGTTAATTACGACATCAAGAAAGAACCATGCAAGACTACAATCACCCAGAAAAGAAGCAAATTTTGAGATGAAGTCCAAATACAAGATGTGGTATGCTCCATCCTTGTTGCAAGACAAATTTCGAAGTATCTTCAAAGCAAGCTGATGGAATTCTCTAACACCTCTATCAAAGACTTTTAGGATCGAAGGTAGAAGTCCATATACTGCTATTGCAGACCTGAACGATTCCAAAGATGATAACAATTCCAGAATTGCAAGAACTTTTCCAGTGATGTCCATATCAAGAAATGATATCAAAAGGTAGACTGAGTCCTCATCAAAAGCATACATTTCAATGCTGCAAACGAAAGCCAAAATTTTATTTATAAAGAAAAGAAGAGTTCAAAAGGTTCAAGGGATATAGCAGGCTTGCTTAACCAAGGAGAAAGATTTACCTGCTTTTACTTAAAATTCCTAGCAGCACCTCTAATGAATCTTCTTGGGCATTTGCATCACGAAAGTCTCTCGCATCCCTCATAAATCTAATCATAGACTTGAAATAACTCCTCAGAAACATGCAATCACATGTTTGCTGGTTTTTACTAAGTTCGTTTCTTAAATTCTGCACAATAATGCATTGGTGTCGCCATGGATGTGAGCCTAGTTCCTTAAGAGAGGCCAGGCTACAGCAACTACAGCTTGTAGATAAATTCGCAACAATCTCAGGGAGACCAGCAGTAACACCTACATTATTATCGTCGTCCAGCAAATCTGCAGTATTCTCTGAAGATTGAAACGACACATTGCTAACTTGAAGGCACAAATCATTCATTGAACTAGCCAAACTAGCCACAGAATTGGAGGGTGAAAGTTTCCAATGAGAAATCTGTTCGGAAGCTGATTGTTCATGAGGGTCAGATATAGTGATTCCCTTCCTTGAGCACCACCTCTTAATAAGTCCCTTCATTACAATGTTTGGAGTCAAGGAAAAATTCTCCACTCTCATTTGGCTCACTGGGCATGTCTGTTGACCCTCATTAAACCACTTTTCAATCGAAACCCGTTCATATGTTCTCCCAGAAGAAATGATTACTGGATCGTGCATTAATCTCTTAGATATCGGGCAAACATATTCCTGTGGAGGTTGAATCGTACCAGAGTCATGAACTTGTGTATCATCTGATGCAGTGCATACATCTGATTTAGGATATATGCACCGATTTTCTATCTCTTCATCCTGAACATTGTTGATCTCAGTTTGCAATTCCCCAAGTAATCGTCCGTACTTCCTCAAAAGATACAAAAAGTATTTCAAGATTTTCTTCTTTGGTTGCTCCGTGTCACGAGCTTTTTCTAAAAGTATCCTGATAGACCTTTTTTCTAAGAAAACAGCCAAAGGGGATGTAATTTTCAGTTTCATAGCTGCAAGTTTGAGAGACTCAAGTTCAGCATTGTTTAAAGAGTCTGATGCAGCTACATCCTGCCTAAGAAGCTGAAGCAGAATCTTCCCTGCCTCGTTCTCAAGATATTCTAAGCGAAAACTCGCACTTCTGAGATCTTCAGTAATTCCAGATAGCTGCAGAATGCATATCCTTGTTTCTTAGAACAGCTTAAAGCCTTTGGGAAAGAAAAATGGGCAGCTTAAAAGGCAAAGTGATATAGAAAAATGGAAAATCATAGTATATACAAAAGATGCATGAAGTAATAGACAAGCAATTATAAGATATGGAGAAAAAAATGAAAAATATAACAGATGTGTGACATCTTCAGCAGACTTGAAACTGCAGTCATTTCATGCCATTCTTCATCTGAACCACGATAGTGGACAGTATTTTCAATGAAATTAATTCCAAATTCTGATGCATAAGACATAATATTTTTCAGTTCATTTCATATACAAACATTGCATTCTCATTCCCGTCTGCAAGAGTGTGCGATCGTGCTAATTAGATGCCAACAATGAGTTCCAACTATATTTCTAAGAAATAGGGATTGAAATCCGACAGGTTCAAATGCATAAATTGCACAGCATCGGACACTAAGTTTAACATTGGAACATCTACGGTGCACGACTGGTGGTGCTAGTCTTTTTAAATTTCAGTAAGGTTAGATGCATGCACTCTTATATAGGAACATCTTTCTGCATAGTTATCACATAAGACAGTTCTAAACAATTTTTTTCTACCACAAGCTCTAAATTTGGAAAGGACAAGCAAGGGTGTGGTTTTCCAGAGGGTACGAATCAATCAACAAGCAAAAAGAACAAAAAGAGAAATTCATACTATTTTAAATAGCAAACTGATGCAAAGGAAAAGATAATAGCAGATATAAACCCAACATGAATAGAAATCTAGAGATGCAAGAAAAGTGCAGGATATCCTACTACACCAGAGCCCAGGACCTCAAAGTTTTATCAGAAGCTTAAGATAATCCTTTCACAAACTAAATTACAAGTAAGCAGCAGATAGTTTCGAGGACATGAAGAATGAATTACCTTGGCTGCAAGAAATACGGGAACAACATTTTGGATTTCGATCAAATACTTGCCCATGTCATTCTGTATACCTTTGCATCTCAATAGTAACCTCTCTCCCACAATTGCCTAAAATATCAAGCAAGAATGTTAGTAAAGAAAATGCATATGATCTAACAGACTCTTAATTCACTGCAAAGGTTGAAGAAGTACCAAATAGAGTTTACTAGATTCTGAACACGTCTGGATGAGTAGCTTCGCTTTATCCAAGCATGCCCGCAATAAACATAATGCCTCTAATCCTGTAGTGCATCGAGGCCTGGAAGACTCAACGGCAGACAAAATCTGTGAGACTCTGTCTACATAGCTCTTAAGTTGTAAGCACATCAGACGATGTACCTGTATCGATGGAATAAGGTCACATTGTCACTAGCACTGGTAGAATATAATTAAGGAAGATTGATTCCAAGTTGTGGAGAAATAGAATTTTACCTTGATGTCGCTTTTCTCCTCAAGTTTCATGTTTCGAACCTCAACATTCACCATCAACCGAAAATCTTCTGTCAAATCTGAGAAAACACAGACTCAATCAGAGATCATCCAGGAATATGCACATTTCATACACTCAAATTAACTCTAACACCAACATTCAGAGTGAAAATCTCTTCAAATGGAAAATTTGTGAAAATAAAACAAGAATCTGACTGCAAGATGAGCAAGTAACAGACAGAAAAAGAAGTTTATGACTAGGGTTTTCAGTAGAAAGGCAAAGTCAATTCAAATAAATAAAACCACTAACTAATGGAAAATTCTATCTTAATTCAGAATTCAATAAAGATTGCCATGTTAAGCATTCCTTGTCACCACAAAAGCATAAATAAACTCAAGACATGCCCTTTTTCAACATCATCCTAGAAAAATCAGGGACCTAAAAGTGAACTTAGAAGAAAATATCATCAACAAAAGGTTATAGCAGCAGCAGGCTTTAAACCAAAGCAAAATTTCACAAACGACTCTGTATAACGATAAGGGCACGGCGGATTACTATCGTGTTAAAAGCTCAAGACTCAGTCTTCCATGGGAAGGTAATAAGAAAACTTAAGATAAACAAAGGGTAAGACGAGAGAACTCACCTTTTGTTGCTTATGGAGGGAACCCAACCAGCAGGTGATGGCAGTCTGCTAAAGAACTACAGTAGACAGACAGAAAAACAGCAACTTCATAACGGGAAATCCTAGAAGCTCAACAATTCCTAACCAAAACTTGGATTCTTAAATTAAACCATTTAAGGCGCCAAAGTTGGGTAAGTTTGAGCAGTTTAAGCTTGAGCAGTTTAAAGAGCTAAAAAGCGTCTTTTGATGCGGAAGCAAACTAGAAGAAGCATATAGCAAAGACATTGACCAAGGCAGGTGAACTTAAAGCAAGTCTTCGCATTTCAGGGTACGCGCTTCCTTTAGGATTAGCCTTATCAAATGGAAGGTGAGAAACGTTCTGGCTTCCTCGGTTTGACTGGAGGCAAGTGGAGAGTACTAGCACGTCAAGGGCAGCTCCAATGACAGGGATGTAGCCTAATCTTCCAATTGGGTTTAAGAAAAAGCATGACATCAACGTGACACATGTCCTGTCGCCATCACCGTCTTAATTAGTAACATCGTGGGGGGACATGTATATATATGCACAGGAAAAAGACTCAGAACTCATCCTTAATAGGTCCAGTAGAGATGGCATTTTCGTCTGAATTTGTTCAATCTGAAGCCAGCAGTCCGAGTTGAACAGATTTCAGATCGGACTTAAAAAATAATATTTTAATTCTTTTTACTTTATTTTTAATTTAATAAATTATGCAATTTTTATATTTGATTCGGTTAAAAATTTCAGAATTAGAGTAAATTCGATTACTTGTGTCAAATAAAAAAAAAACTATAAACAACAACTACAATACTCATAAAGAATCTGCCAACGGGTTGTTTTGGGCATCGAAGGTGTATCAACGGGATGTTTTTCTCACCGAAGGTGCCTAGCAACCGTGTCTACGAACTATTATTTTCACCGAAGTTGCCCAACGGGTTATTTTTTCCACCGATAGTGCCTAGCGACCTTGTCAACAGGCTGTTTTGCCCATCGAAAGTGTGTCAACGGGCTGTTTTTTCCACCCAAGCCAACGGGCTGTTTTGCCCTATATATATATATATATTATTGATCACAGTTGCAAATTTTAATTGAATCTTAGTTAGAGGGTAATTATTTGTCACTTAAATTTATTCCAAATACCTTAAATTATTTGATGGTGCATAAATTTTAAATTATGATTATCATAAATCTAACAAAATAAGAGTTTAATAATCTTAAACTCATTTTACTCTAATTTATTCTTTTTTAAATCTCTAGAATTTTAGAAAATTCTTGAAATTTTTCTTTTTAAATTTCAGTTTTCTAGATAGATCTCTTCGGTTAAAAAGTAATAATAAAATACTCGTGACATAAATATCATTTTTTTAAAACGTTACTCTTTAGGTATCCATTGGGTAAATCTCTGAATTGATACAATAGCCTGCAAATTACGCCATCCAGGTAATCTGCACTAGGCAAGTCCAGTACGACAGGCTCGATCGAGAGATCGTGAATAAGGGGAATCGAACACAGGACCTTTTTAACCCCATGCTACTCACTCCACCAACTTGCCATTCCCTAGATAG
>JAOTBA010000006.1:2031381-2043142 GCA_025629845.1 Erythroxylum squamatum
AGTGTCAAGGGTTGAGTGGTGTCGGCTCAGTAAAGCCTTGGGTAAATCTATTGTATTTTTGTGAAAGTGATTAAGCTAGGTGAGGGCCCCGCAGACGTAGGCAAGGTGTGCCAAACTGCGTTACCAAATTTCTGGTGTTTTTATTATTTTTGTTTTGCTTGTTTTTATGTTTTATTGGTGTCAAGGAAATTTGCGGAAAGTTTGCGAAATAATTAACCCTCTTCAATTTTTCAGGTATAAATTATTTTATTATAAAATAAAATATAGTTAAAATTAAAAATACTTTTTTAATGTTATCAAATAGTCTACTGTATGAAACTCTTTCAAAAAAACTCTTTTTTAAATGACTGTCAAACAATTTCTTAAAAGAGTTCTTCTAAAAAAAATCTAAAGAAACAAAATTTATTAACAAAAGCTCAACTGAAAACGCTTAACCTAACATAGGGTTATACTAATAAACTAAACGCATGCACTTTGACCAGAAGTTTTAAACGACAAGCAATCCGTATCTAAATCGAGATGGTGATACGTCTCTTATGGCTTAACGCCGGTCAAGCAAGAGATATTTTATTTTATTTTTTGAAGATTATATTCTCGCAAGTAATTTTCAACTTACAAAAAATCCTAATTACATTAATATCTACTTCATATTTTACACCCTAAAACAATATTTATTTTATTTTATTTTTTATATAGCTCTGTACTTGAGTTTATAATTAGCAATATTTTAAAAACTAGATCAGAAGTTAAATCGACAAGACAAGAGTTTAAAAGTTTAAAAGGTTGAGCTAAAATTAGATTGTCATAAAATGAGCTAAAAATTAAATAAAATTAAAGAATTTAAAATATGATTGAAAAAGATTGTACTTATCTATAAAAAAATTGAAGTTTAATTAAAAGAAATCATTAAATGAAAATTAATAGATTTATTTTTATTTATAAAAACTTATTAATTTATGAAAAATTGACTAATTAATTAATAAATTGATTGATTTTTAACAACAAGAGTTGTTAAAGTAAATTGAACCGAAAAGTTAAAAATCGAATCAAAAAGTTACATAGCTCAAAACTTTTATGGTTTAACCGGTAAAATCGGTTAAATTTTTTAATGATTGATAATTAGACATTCAACCCCTAATCGCATACCAATATAATTATAAGTTAGCAACTTAACCGATATAGCTATATCCCCTAAGTAAGCGGACAAGTGTTAGATTCTTAAGTTTGAAATAGCGGAATTATGCAATTAGTGTTTAACACCCAGGACAACGGAACAAGACAAAGACTTGCGATACTCTGTTAACAATAGCCTATTTTCACTCACAACTTTAGATGGTGCGCAGCCCTGATTGCAGAGCTCTGGGGAGTCTATTCAGACTTTACTCTTGCTTGGGATCAGGGCTATCGACGGATAGAGCTTGAAGTCGATTCTATGGTGATGCTCGAGCTCCTTTCCTCAGCAGACATTTGTTCCAGGACACTCAACCCCATCATCATGGGAATTCATGAGCTGTTTGCTCGCACTTGGAATGCTACTCATCGGCATGTCTACCGAGAAGGCAACAGATGCGCCGACTGGCTCGTATGCAACGCATTTTGATATCAGCGTTCATTATTTATCTACTACACTCATAGGGTGTCACCTTATCCTTCTAGAGGATTTGACTGAGGCGTTAGTCCCGAGACACCTTTTATAATTGTCTTCATTGTAGTCTCTTTAACCAAAAAAAAAAAAAAAAAAAGAGCCTATTTCATTGCTTGTTACGTGCTTCTTTGACAAGGATTTACGATACTAATTACTAATTAGTGCTCCTGCCGCAATTAAAGCCGAAGAAACTAAGTATTAGCCGTTGGACAAGTCAAACCAAAGCTCACCAAAAATATCATATTTTGCCGCGAAACAAACGGCCCTTACCTTAACAAAGCCAAACCTTGTCCTCATCTAGCTCTCCCCAAAACACTATAAATAAGAACAATCAAACTGATCACAAATCATTCAATAAGTTGATAATCTCTCAACACTGAAAATAACAAAAAAAGAAAGAAGAAAAAGGAAAGCCGGAGGGTGTTAAGAAAAAAAAATAAAGATGGCGAAGATGGCGATTGTGTTAGTTGTTTCAATGGTTGTGTTGGTGTCAATCCAATCCGTGTTCGCCGATGAAGATAGCTCCAATGGTAAGGTTCTGAATCAGTTAGATTTAGAAAAGGCTTCCTCGAAGATGAGGGAAGCAATGGGCGGCAAATCGAACCCTGACGTACAGTCGCAGAAGGAAAACAAGGGCGAGAGCCCCTCGTGGACTGACTGGTTCAAAACCAAGTTGGAGTAAGTTCTTTATATTAATGCAAAATTATCATATGTTTCTGGGATTATCGTAAAGTTCGATGATAATAATATTCGACGTTTGATTCCAGGAACTTCGGTTTCAACTCGGGAGGTTCGTCCCCGACGGCAGCATCATCGCCATTTCAGGCACCGGCTCAGGCACCAGCAGCTTAAGATTTTGTTTCACGTTAAAACATTCCTCCTCCATAATCTTAAAAAGATTCGTTGCTGTGAGGATTGTTCTTATAATGGTTTTGGCTATGACTTCCAATATGTAAAGAAGAAGAAAGGGTGTAACCAAAAAAAAAAAGAAGAAGAAACGGTTTTCTCTTCTGATGTGAAACCCTTTGTACGTCTATCTGAATAAATAAAAGGTCCATTACTGGACGCCATTTTGTCTGCTAAACTTGCAGTTTCTGATCCTCTTCAGTTCTGGATTTCTTGAACATAAACAGTTACAGAAGATGAAATGAGAAAACGTAAGTTTCGTCTCAGAATCTGAAATCTGGCTTCTTGAGGCAGCCCCAGTCTTAGAGCATCAAGTGTTGTGGGCCGACACCAAGGCTCTGGCCATACCATAGACAAGCTTTAATACTCTTATAGGGCCCTCATTGGATCATCACCACAAGGCCTAGATTTGCCGCATGTTTATATGAAAAAAAAGGATTTCCATATTTTAATTATAGAAATTTTAAAATGTTAAAAATTAAAATTTGATATAAATTATTTTTCTAAAATTAAATTAATTAATATTTTATTTTTTCTCAATGTGAAATTTATATAACATTTTACATTTCTCCTAGTATATTATTGTTATTTTTCCAACTCATTCAGAGTGTAATTAAATTTTTATTTTTATAGTAATTTATAAAGTATATTTTATTTAAATATTTTGTGTATCTATTATATTATTTGAGTTTGTTAGAAATTTCTTTAATTTTAATTATTCCTTGGGATACTATAAAATCTTGATATATTTATTAATATTAATTTAAATCTGATTTGAGACATTGTGTTAAATATTTTTAATTTTCTAATTTTTTAAATAAGAGTATTCAATGTACAATTAGATAGTTTCTTACTTGAAATATTAGGTTAAAAATTTGTAATTTTGGTATTTTAAGAAAAAGAGTATTACTTCTAATTTTATTACTACTACTAATACTATTATTATTACTATTCCTATAGTGGTTGCTACCACTATTATTAGTATTATTATTATTATTATTACTATTATTTTTATCACCATCATCCTCGTCATTATTATTATTAAAACTATTACTACTTATATTTGCATTATTAATATTACTAGTATTAACTTCCTTCTATTTCTTCGTCATTTTCTTCTTCTTCTTCTTCTTATTATCTTCTTTTTTTTTTTCTCTTTTCTTTCTCTTTCTAGTTCTCTCTCTCTCTCTTCTTCTCTTTTCATGTGGGTCATTCACAGAGTCGTTCCTAATATTTTATAGGCCTTGGGCAAAGTAAAAAAAAATCCTATTTTTGCCTTTTTTGGGCCCTCATATAGAATAAAAATAAATAAAATATGGGTCATTTTTGTTGTTTTTTATGAGGTCAAAAATAGGCCCTATTTTGTTTTATTTTATTTTTTATATGGATAAAAATATGCCCTGTTTTATCATTTATAAGGATGGGCCCTGGACAGGTGCCCACCCTGCCCTTGCCCAAGGCCGGCTCTGGTCATTTGGAAACAGTCTCTCTACTAGTTAGAGATAAAGTTGCGTATTATTGAATCTTTCTAAATCCCGCGGAGCAATGAGATTCGTATTGAGTGTTGTTGTTTTTATTTGTTATATCTTTACTGAAAATCTCAAAATATTTAATTATAGATTCTTTCTTATATGTAAAATATTTTAAATATTTTATTTATTTTTATAAGGGATTTATTTTGCATATAAACAAAATTACGACGATCTCTTACTCCTCTAAGAGATTAAAATGTGAGGAACATTTAAGAATTTGAGAGGTAAATGAAATGTGGAGTGAGGCAAAGGTGAGAGGTGAAGAGGTTTTAGTAGAGGGGTGAAGAATTTGTGTTAGGTTTTCGTTAAGTAAACATACTCAATTTAATTGATATTAACAAATTTTTAGCATATTTTTAATTTTGAATAACCTGATTACAAAATTTAATAGTTTGATCAGTTCAACTATAATTAAAATCTTGAACTGTCTAATTTTTTAATTCGATTTTTAATTTTTTAGTTTGATTTACTTTGGTAGTTCTTGTTATTAAATACTGATAAATTTATTAATTAATTGGTTAATTTTTGTAAATTAATAAATTCTTATAAACTAAAATAAATCAATTAATTTTCAGTTATTTTAAATTAAACTTTAAATTCTTCGATAGGTAATATCAATCTTATTTAAAAATTTTAATTTTATTTAATCTTTAACCGATTTTACGATAAGTTAACACTAATTTAACTTCTAATTTGATTTTTAAAATATTGGTTATATCCATAATAATGCTTTTTAAAATGTAATCGAAGGGTATGGCATAAGTTAGGTATAGGTCATTGAAGCTAGTTTTCCATGTGTACCACTTGTATTCATGCAATTATGATCCCAACAATGCGCCTCTCATTTTTAGATCACCTCTTCAAAGAAAACAAGAATCGTAATGAGCAATGTATTCTTGTGAATTTATCTAAATATAGCCTCTTTCCAAACTCTTGTCATTAATGTAGATAAAGGAAAAGGAGAAAATCAGAAACCAGGAAATGAAGGATGAAAAATAATACAGAAAGCTTAATGTAGGAGCATCCATTGATGAGTTGGAGAAGAAAATGAAGAGGTTACTTCACTACATATGATAAGTGCACAAATTTTTCTGATCAAATCTTCAGTTACCACTATCACCAACCTCACTTCTGTTCCATTGAACTAAGGTTGGTCCCTTCAAATGGCGGAGTCTGAAACTGTGGTTGCTTCTTCAAGTTCTTGTTGTTATGCATCCATACTTTGAAAACCTGTCTTCTTACCCCAACTTCTGCACAGAACTTGTCAACCTCTTCCTCGTCTTGCTTATTGATTCTCCACCCCACCTTCTCTGCGAACTCTATCATCTTATCCTTCTGATCCGCCGTGAATTTAGTCCTGAACCTCTTCTTTGACAAAAGGTAAGGCGGTGGTGGCGGTGCTGCTGCTGATCCCATTCCCTCCGTAGGGTTCAGATCCTCACTGGATGACTCCGTCCCTCCACTTCCTCCACCAAACGCGACGCTCATGGGCTGAACCATGTTTGGTGGTGTGGTGGGATGAGTGTGCAGTCCCATTGAGTATCGATGGTGAGGATGATGATGCAACATTGTTGGGGAGGGCAATGGCAGTGGTAGTTGCAGACTGTGAATCACGGAGCTTTGTCGAGAATTGGGACTGAATTGGGTGGTCTCGCCGTCCACCTCTTTGCGGTGGAAGTTCCGGTGACACTCACAAGCCGCGCATTTCAAAGCTTCCAACGTTCCATCATCACCAGCAGGCATAAACTCACCACAGCCATCAAACACGTTGCCTCCAATGCTTGCCGCATGGTTCCTGAGGCATTCTCGGTATCTAACATTTGCGATCTGTTTGGTGTTGGCTCCCCTTGAAACTGGTGCACTCCGATCTGGGTTCAGAGACCTTCCTTGTCCAAGTGAGCCTACTTGTCTATGGTGGTGATCTAGGGTTTGACTGACTGTGGTGGTGCCATTGTTGTTACCTTCTTTTCTTCCCTCAACTCCCGATGATTGATGACCATAAACTGACGTCCTCACATCATTTTCTGGACTCCTTAACTCCATAACTATAATATACTACACCTCAACCTCGTAAACACCAAACCAGTACTAGGATTAAGCTCAAAAACAGTTCTTTAACAAGAGTAACTCTCACATCTCGGAACTTTCCATGATTTTATGCCATGAAACACGAAGATATAGAAACCCTTTACTCCACTAGACTTATATCCTACAAAGATACAAGCTTTGGAGATTGAAACAAGGTATGAGCTATGGCGATGGAGGAAGAGAACTGAAATTTCAAGCCTAACTCGCAGTCACTCAGCTACTGGGAGATCTGGAGATGACATCCAAGACCCAAAACCCAAAACCAGCTTTTATCGTCACTATAATCGACAATCAGTCTTCGACATATCTCTCTCTCTTAGCTAATAGGTAAGAACTCACGAGATATAGAAGGAGGGGAAAAAAAGAAGAAGAAGGGGGTGTTCTTGTTTTTGGGGGCTGTGATAGAAAAAGGATTCTGCTTCTGTGCTTCCGGCAAACCCAACTACGGCATATCCAACGAAGACAAGAGACAGCTTGGTTGCTTGAGATGAAGCCAGAGTTAGTGGTAAGAATAGATAAGTTTGTAAGAAAAGAATTTTGAAAACTAGAGAGGGCAACTTGTGTACTGTGCAAAAACAGCCGACAGGTAGTGTCATGTTCATCGTTCCCACGCCCTGCAACTATGGTCCCACCACCTTACCACCTTCCCTCTCCTCCATTATTGCCATTTTCTTATCTTTTAACCCACTTGCCCTATCCAAATTACCAGATAAGGTACATTATTTAGTATTAAGATATAACCTTGGATAACCTTCCATTGAGTTTGTCACAATGCTGTTGGAGACCATACTTTCTAATGTTGATTACCTTCTTTTTTTGTGACAAGTATCCGAGACTTGATCCTTCGAACCTGGGAGGTGCATCTTTAGCATCCACATCGCGAAAGGAATCGGTGTGCGAATCACTTGGTCTACTTAGCCTTTTTTGCAGAGCAGGGCATGCATACCATGCAGGAGCTACCTCCGAGCAGTTTGGAGGTCATTTCCCGTATACAATCGAACCCTTCATAGGGGTCTCAGCACTACGCGCTAGTTCTTTTTTTTGTTTTTCTTTACCTTGTAATCAAAAAAAAAAAGAATAGGTTTTTGGAATTTAAAGAGCTACTTTTATGATTAACAAGGAAAAAGGATGCCTGTTTTCACAAATTGACCACTTTGGATGATCCGATTAGTTCATGGGACTCTTTAAGTGTCTTTAGGCACATTAGGGTTTGCATTGGAATTCTCACAATAGAATTTTTTAAATTTATAAGTAATAGAGAATGGGTTTTTTATTTTTTAAGAGCTAGGAATGACAATAGGCCGGTATTATCTAAAATTATATAAGTTATTAGCCTAAAAATCTTAACAATTCGACCATTTGATTAAAATAATATTGTTTTGATAATTTTATTTAAAATCATGCTGTTTTAGTCGGTCGCTTAAATTTGACTCGAGTATTATATAAATAAATTTGAGGGAGGATGAAATACTATTAGATAATATTGCTACATTACATCAATATGTTTTAATTAGTTTAATCAAACAATGTAATGTTATACATAATATATTAATTAATTTTAGCTTAATAGTAAATACTATTTTTATAATTTTATTTAAGATTCATCGTTATAAATTTACATTATATAAATTTAATAACTCTTAAATATGATTCGAACTAATTAAATAGAATTTAAATTAATAATTTATTATAACTAATAATTTAAGTTAATTAAAATATAATATTAGTTCAATAAACTTAATTAAACCAACTAAACTCGAAGTAAACCAACAATTATGGGTTGAGATGCAAAAATAATTTTCTAGGAGTAGAAAAAAAAAAAAAAGAAAAATCCCACAAGAGGGAGAACTTGTGACTTAGTGAAACAAAGAGAGGTTGATAAGAAAAGGCTAAGGTGGGGAATTCCGTGGCTGCTGCAACGCCATGCTTGAGCTTGACTTCAAGTAATGTCTTTGCCTTTTTCCTGTGATGTAATGAATGGCTTTATTTGTCCCCTTTCTCTTTTGTCTTTGGCTTTGGTAATGGTACTTCCTTACTTACCTCTTCCTACTATCTTTTTTACTGTTTATGTTACATAGGAGTATAACTTCAACCAATAGATTCTCGCAACCTATTCTCAGAAAAAGCCTGCCTCCTGAGTCCTGCCTTCTGTCTCCTTTCACTTCATTTTCATATATGTTTTTTTAAAGTTTACTCATGACCTGACCTCTTATTCCTCTACTGCATCCCCTCTTTTTCATCCCCTTTCTCTTCAAACACTGTTTTTTTGTTCAATTCCATAATTGTTAGACTTGTGAAGTTGATTCTCTGCAACTCTCAGTCTACAGGGTCGAATCAAGTTTAGATCTTTTTTTCTGGAGGTACGTCAGGTTTAGAGTTATTCGTATAGGCATAATTTAAAAAAGTAAAGGCTTAGAATTGGAGCAATGATGGAAAGTTGCTTGTTCTTGGGTCCCTTTTATCGAGGTTGGTTAACACAGGCCTTGAACAAAATGAGCTGGACCACAAGTTCAAGAAATTTAAGCTTCTCACTAATCAAGTTTGGTTCATGTAGTTTACTTGGGACAAGAGGTGGCCATGGGATAGTCTGGGAAGACTAAAAGCCTTAGGCTCGATCCATCTCGAACTTGAATTTAAGTATCTAAGTTGGTTCAAAATATACGAGTTAAAATATGTTTGATTAAATTCAACAATGAGTGTTTGAACTCAAAATTTGTTTAGGTTCATGTTGGAAACTCACAAGTGAAGTAGTCACACGTGAAAAAGAAAAATAAGGATGAAGTAAGTATATAAAAAAATAAGACTTATAATTTATTGCCTTAAAGTTTTAAGTTGAAATATAATGTCTTTATTATATATGGGCTCACTCAAATCTCTTAATTGGTAATAAGAGACTTAGCCTATGTTTAGTTGGACTTATACCAGTAGAGCTTTTGTCAGTCGAGCTTTTTCTATAGATATTTTCTGAGAATAACTTTTCTAAAAAACCAGTTGATTGACAACATAAAAATAAAAATATTTTTAATTTTAACTATATTTTATTTTGTAATAAAAATTATTTATGCATATAAATATTATTTAAAGTATATTAAACAATATGCAAAGTAAAAAATATTAATTATTATAAAATTTTAAATCATATGAAATATAAACGAAAATATATCTAACTAAATCTTTTATATAGATTATGACATAAGTAAACTAGTATCGAAAATAAATATTAAAACATATAAAAAATTCAAATAATATTATATAAATCCTAAAATAAATATCCAAGTTGAATAAATAGTTAAATATGTAATAAACGGGAAGATGAGTTTGTGAGTATTGTGTGAATTATATGTAAAATATAAGGATAAAATGAACTAAAAAATAGGTTCATTAATTGATCTGAAAAATCTACCTGAAAAAGCATTTTTTTGAGAAACTCCAAATTTGAGCTTCTTAAAAAACTATATTTTAGCTGTCAAAAAAGTCATATCTATTAAAGAAGTGTTTTTTATTTTTACAGTCAAACAACCTTTTTTTAAAGCTTTTATTGCGAAGAAAAATGCTTATTAATCTCTCAAAAGTCCATCCAAACGTGCACTTATTTTGAGAGTGATTTGCTGCTTTGTTTTCTCACATTCATCTAATATAATTCCCTTAAAGAAATCATTCTGGGTAAAAATTTTAATAATTTCTTTACTCAGTTTGAGAGATTTTCCTTATTCGTTTTTCATATAAACATGCACGTTTATGCTTGTTGTAACACTCAAGAACGGGCCAACATCACTTCACTATATTTTGGTAGGCTCCCACTTCCCTGTCATAAAGTGAAAGTGTGAATTTGCAACCATTAGTGTTTCAACCATATTTTTATTATTCATAATATTATTGATTATCAATATAAAAATCAATTATCGGTAGTATTGATGATACGAGGAATGGAAAACAAAGATTTCATCAAGGTAATTAATTCAAAGAAACTTGATTATTACTCTCCATAGTCCATATCCAATTAAAATTTGCTTTCAGGCGATACATTCAAGATAACTACCGCAGAATTGGATAATGATCTCCTATATAATGCTCACCATTTTATCCCCCCCAAGTCCTGACCAATGTACACAGACAACAACATTATTGCATAAACAATTATTGTCACTTTGGATTCCTAGAAGTGTTTTTCTTTAGCAATTTTCGTTTTCTAAGAACACGTACGATCTTGGGCAAAAATCTTCATATATGGTATAGTCGTTACCCATGTGATAAACTGAAAATTCCCATGTGATGACACAGTTCTAGGGTCAGTCCCGACATATATCGATTGCAGAAAAATAAAAGTGCATTGTAGATCTCTAGATAGAAAGCAAATCTAAGGGAGAACAAATAATAATACTGTGATAACTAATGTGTACGTTTGAGTTATATAAGTGGATGAGAAGCGAAACGAATAATTCTTCGCGGTATTGAGAGTGGCTTAATTCGCTTCTTCGATGTTGACTATCATGGATACAGATAGCACATGAAGGTATGGATCGATGCTTTAGTGGTGAATAAGTTATGAAGTGGGTCAGTTTTGGTTGCTACTTTACGATACAGAATGGCGTCTGGCGTCCTCCGGTTATGATTAAAAATAAAACAATGGTGTCCACTGTCCACTGTCGACGACGATCATCCTAATGGGTGGTCTTCATTTGTTTAAGCTTGGGAAAGTGTGCAGAAGTAAGACTATCCTCGTAATAATATGGGGATAAGTAGAGTTGCGACAAACCAGGATGCATGTTCATGCATGAGTATAGTACAAAACAAGATAAAGGAACATTTGGAGAAGACTCCAAAAGAAAAAAGAGTTAGGTTGCAATGTAATGGATTGAGGAAGCATGAGAAACCAAGCCCTCATTTAACTCTTTTCTTGTGAGCTCCGTCTCCTCCACTCACCACTCTACCCATGTGCATTTGCGTTTTCATCAATCACATCATATCAACTAGATTAGTTAGTTTCTAAGCACTCGCCAATGTCGGCCTTGGGCAGCACAAATGATAGTTGCTCGGGTTAATGTTAGAGTGTCTCATATCGCCTAGACATGAAAATGTTAATAGGTTTATAAGTGATAAGGGTTAACTATCCAAACAACCACTACAACAAAACAACACATTTAGCGTCGTTTTGGAAGTAGACGTCGTCAATGGTCTGAGGATTTCACGACGTCTGGAAGAACGTCAAGAAAAGATGGAATATTCTGAGACGTTGTATTAAGACGTCGGGGATAAGGGAAGCGTTTAACGACGTCTTGATAGAAAGACGTCTGAAATAAGAATAAACGTCGTTTTGGAGAAGTGGACGTCGGGAAAGGTCAGGTCCACGTAATTAATTTTAACTCCCCCCAAATTTCCAAACGAAAACCGAAGCCCCCCGTTCTTTCTCTCATCTTCGTCAGTCTCCAGCGCTCTTTCTCTCATCCAACCTCGTTCCCTCTATCATCTTCTGAGTCTCCCGCGCCTGCGTTTCTCCCCTTCCATCTTGTTTTATTTTAACCTTCCCTCTCTCATTTTTTGTCGCGCTTAGAATCTGTGGAGATTGCTTCATCTACAGTCGGCCCTCTAT
>JAOTBA010000006.1:2043242-2054866 GCA_025629845.1 Erythroxylum squamatum
TTAAACAATATGCAAAGTACAATATATTAATTATTATATAATTTTAAACCATATGAAACATAAATGAAAATATATCTTACCAAATCTTATATATATATATTATAACATAAGTAAACTAATATCGAAAATAAATATTAAAACATATAAAAAAGTCAAATAATATTATATAAATTTCAAAGTAAATATCAAAGTTGGGTAAATAGTTAAATACGTAATAAACAGAAAGATGAGTTTGTGGATATTATAGAAATTATGTGTAAAACATAAGGGTAAAAGAGACTAAAAAATAAACTCATTAATTGATATGAAAAATCTATTTGAAAAAGTGTTTTTTTGAGAAGCTCCAAATTTGAGCTTCTTAAAAAGCTATATTTTGGCTGCCAAAAAAACTATATCTATTAAAGAATTACTTTTGTATTTTATAGTTAAACACCCATTTTTCAATAAAAAAGACTTTTATGGCAGAAAAAAAGTACTTATTGGCCTCTCAAAAACTCATCTAAACAGGCAGTTAAGGTATTTGACTTGGTCTAATATGCTGCCCCCTATTTATCATTGTTTCTAAAGTTAGTAATTTTATCCCTGTGGTTACAATATAGGGAGAATATATCATGATTCATAGATATATACTTTACTCATTTTATGCTTTATCTTCTTCCTCGAACATGGAAGATTAAATATATATATTTTAACATCTTGATGAAGAGAAACCAAGAAAATATTTAAAGGTCAATGTCTCATATTATTGGATCGAGTTAAAAGCCAAAAACAAGCATCAGTGTGTTATAATTTGATTATACAGATAGGGTTTGATCACGCGAAACAATATCTGGAACTTGTTCAAATGATCTGAAATGAAAAGCATATCCATCAGGTTCTCATAAAGAAGAGCGCAAGGAAGAAGAAGAAGAAGAAGACTTTGATGTGCTTGGAAGTGCAGCCAAGGTTTGGTTTCTGTTTGCTCTGTCATCTGTAGTTTTGCTTGGAGAAGAAAAACTAGAAGTATCGTTCTCAAATCTCATCACAGTGACTACTTTCGTCTTTCCTTGCACAAGATTGTGTTTAGCTACCCATCTCTGAATTTTTCCTGAAGTTGTTTTGGATAGGCTACCACATTTTACAAGAACAACGAGGCCAATCTCAACTTGTTCTTCTCTAGAAACAGCTTTCTTCATCTCTTCACATATGTTCCTCAAAACCGTTTCGTCTTTGTCACTTCTTTGCAACTCTCCAACAAGAACCACGGTGCCTGAAACCTCAAAGGCAGCGAGACAACCTCCTCTAATGAACTCCTGACAACTGTTGTGAGCTGCAGCTTCAATGTAATGAGGGTGTACTTCTTGATTGTTTCTGAGTTTGATTACATCTGAACAACGTCCGGTCACATATAGGTATCGATCTTTACCTTTGATGACTCCTCTATCACCAGTTCGGACAAAGCATTTGCTAACCGAGTTATGGAGTCTCGCCTGAAATATCTCCCGTGTCAGAGATGGATGGCTAAGGTAGCCAGAGCAATTGCTTGGAGATGACACCCATATCTCACCTTCAAGTCCATCGTCGAGAACTTCATTGGTGTCTTCATTTACAACAACAATGTTCATGTCCTCATTCTCCTGGTATTCTTCAAGCTGAGAACCTAGTCTGGCACTTGGTAACAACTTCTTGTGCGTAGGAATGTTGGTGAAACTGGTATGGCTTCTCCAAGCTGTTGAAACAAAGGTGCAATTCTCTGCCAAACCATAAGATGGAGAGATGCAAGATGGGTTTAACCCAAATGGCTTGAACAAATCAACAAACTCATCAACTGACACCTTGTAAATTGGCTCGTTAATGAGGATTAGATTCTTCATATTCCCTAAATTTATGGGTCGAGTTCCTTCATTCACTCCACCACGTTTCGCAACAAGTGGCAGCGTGAATGAAGGAACAGGAGTGCAAGTAGCTTTGAACTCTGAAATCATCTCGAGCCATAGCCTAGGCCTGTATAGAAATGCAGTAGGTGATGCTAAGACGCATGTTGCTCCTGATATAATGGTGAGTAACAGGAATTGAAGTCCACAATCGTGGTACTGAGGCAACCAAGATGCTATGACACTGTGAGGACCTAGTTCATAGGCTTTTCTAGCTACTCTGACGTTGTGAACAGCCGATCCTGCGGTCACAAGAACTGGTTTTGGAATCCCAGTCGCACCTGAAGTGTACTGAATCAGATACACTTCGTCTGGCTTGCAACCACTGTATGTCCAAGAAGAACTCGTACCTGAACCTACTAGCTTCTTGTTCTTAACATCAAACGTAGAAATCCACTTGACCGTCTGCAACAACTTTGCAAGCTCCAGATTCTTAGAAGAGGAGGAGGAGATATACTGTTGAACTCTAGCAATGTACTCAGCTTCTGCTATGGCAACTTTAGGTTTTGTTTGGGAGATGACTCTAACAAGATGGTGGTAATTTTGGTTAGAGAAAGAAGGGTCAGGGGGAAATATAGGTACGCTCAAAAGGCCAGCTCTTTGACATCCAAAAATGATCTCAACCAGCTCAAGCCCAGGTGAGCACAGAACCAGAACTGTGTCACCTCTTTGTTGTGAAAGAAGAAGCTGACTGGAAATAAACTGTACTGACTCGTTGAGCTGACCATAAGTGAGGGACGAAAACTTGGAAGCTTCACCTTCTTCTTCAACCCATATGAAGGCTGGTTTGAACATGAAAGCTTGAAGGTTAGCCCATATGGGGAGGTAGAGATCAACCACTGGCTGATCAGGAAAAGAAGGGTCGTAATTCTCGTAGTTCATTGTGGTTTTTCTGATGACAGGGAAAAATAGCTAATGTGATGAGCAGCTACTTCCTGATGAGACCATTTTATAGTGTAAAAAGCATGTAGAAAACCGATTTCACATAAGACAGCTAATTAAGATTGATTCTGCGATGAGAACAAGAAGTTCAGTACAAAAACTATCTATCTGATGTATAAACATGCATGGATATTCGAGAGTTGATACTATAAGATGCTGTGTTTCATTGTTAATCCAGAAGAAATAGCAGAACAGAACAAGAAGTAGCAATCTGATATTAGGATAATCAACCATGCAGAGAACCTGCGTGTGGATATTCGCCATTGATACTATAAGATTTTACCCTTAAAGTAGTAAATTTGCTTTGTGATCATCAAGATGGAGATGAACCATTACAAGTTCAGGAGTTCTTGAGTTTGGAGCCAATCAAACTCTCTTTGGTTTCCGTTTGTTTATCAGTTAAACCCAGCTTTTTATTTTCAGCTCTACTGCTCGGCACTTACAACGGTGAAGTAGTCATCACTTTGCATTGGAAGTTCATCGCTTCTTTATAATCAAGTTGTGATTTTGATCGAGTACGAGGAGGATCTAACATCATATTTGCTTGAGCTCAATGATATATAATCATTATTTTAGTAGGGTTTATAGACAAAGACAACAATTCTCGGTTAAATTCGGCGTTTACGATGTCCTCTTAACTTTTTCCTTTGTTTCTAAGTGGAAAACACGAAAGAATTTGAGCTTATCTGTAGGTATTATGAAGCAGCGTTTTTAATTATACTGTCATTTTCGTATCAGTGACCTGTTCTGGATTGTGAAATTGCAGTTTAGACGCACCGATTTCCAATAAGAGGGAAAATAACAGATGCTAATCAATGTATTAAAATCTCAAATATTAAAAGGTAATACAAGTCCGTAACTCCAAAAATAAAATCTCGCTGTATGTATAAAGCACAGCACATAGAACTTGAATATGCCAAAACTTGTTGGTCCCAGCAATCAACATTCTGCAAATCGACATCAACTCTTGGACCAGAGACACTTGTCAGGAAAGGACTAAGGATAGTATTCATTATAGCAGTCCCCAATGCACCAAATTAATCGACTAAGTTAACTTGGTACCATATTTCGGACTGATCCTCTGTCCATTTTTTCTATCCCTGCCCTATCCTATTAAATCTCAGCAATTCATTTATGTAAATCCCGCATAAATAGATGGCTGAGATTCAATAAGATAAGGTAGGGACAGGAAAATAGACAGAAGACCCTGACAGCCATATTACCATGATTCAACCATTCCTAGTTCTTTCTTGGTGTTAATTGGTACAAGGGTCTTCGTCTAAAAGCTTAATGTCTGTAATATAATATACAATTATTATCATTTCCACGTGAACAGCTGCATCAAGTCACAAATCATGGTTAAATTGTAGTGCAGAAAGGGTAGAGTAAGAAAGTTGTAGCTCTGCAAATTCATTAGAGGACAACCAAGTCTTTGGTTTTTTTTTTTTGACAACAATCAAAGAACTTTAAGATAGGTAGTCTTTTACGTAAATTTCCAAGCAATTTACTACACAAGAGAAATCTATATGTACTTCCCTCGAAACCTTGCATGTCTAAGCTTTTTCAGGACGACAAATTAGTTACCTTCACTTCCCACTGAACACTTTCCCTATAACTGATAACTTAATTGGAAGGAAGAAGGTGCTAACCAGATCCACATCTCATCCAAGGTCTGAATCATTGTCCCCAAGCGCAGGCCCTGTGTCATGCAGGATGGTGGAAGAAGAAAGTGAAAATTTTGATGTAATAGAAATATCACAAAATGCATGTACAGGAATCGCACATAAGAAAAGAAAAAGAAAAGTACTATCAATGGCAAACCTACCTATCCCTACGCTCCATAGCCCCATAACAAGAATAGAATCCGCTCATTTACAACAAAGGAGAACACAAATAAACAACATACAATGATAATGATGATTAAAATGATTACCTTTATAGGGTATAAATTAACTATCGGAAAAGATAAAGTTAGGAACAGTATAAAGCCGTGGCTCTATCTTAACCACTTGTGCCTAATACTAGGTAGATTGTAAAGCAAACATTACGGTAGCATTACAGCAATGCAACTGTTTCATACTTCAATTGGTGCATTTAACCGTTAATCCAAGTGATATGATTTACCCAAATGGCTTCTTTAACTTGCCCTACTTGTATATATACATAAAGAAAATGCCACCATACTGGACTTATACGCAGCAAAAAGTTCAAATAAATTCTAAAGTCTTAAAGGAGACTCAATCATATTTTAAAGATCATCCAAGCAAGAGATAACCACTGTAACAAAGCTTAAAAGAAATCTCGTGTATAACTTCAAAAGCATGTTAACTTAAAATCACAACATAGTGCTCTATTGACAAGAGTTATCAAATAAAAAGGTACATGTTAGATTGAACTTAGCTGTTTCAGCCCAAAGGCTTCAACCACAATTTCCAATTCCAGAGAACTCGATCCAGTGTACTGTCTAAAGTTTCAGATAAGCAGAGTCAGCTGAAAATTTGTAAACAAACTTAAGCATACTGCTATGAACTGATCTGGCAACACCAGTAATTGCTACGGCTGAAGCTTTGAGCCTAGATTTTTTATTTGGTAATTTAGAATTGGAAATAATACCCCTCGTCCCCTTGCACCTGCCATGAATTGAACCGGTAGATGGAAAGAACCTGGACATTTATTGATATTTCTTCTGTACCAAACACCAACTATTAAGGTTCTGCTGGTTCCTTCAAACTGGATGAGCAATTTAGAGATATGTCTTCACGTCAATGATTTAATGGTTCAAGGATATACAATTGATTGTGTCTCAGAGCTATTAAGTGAACTTAATGCTAATCATCTGCCTCATGAACACGTCAAATCCTAGTATTAATCTTTTACCATAAGTTGACAAGCATCGATACTCTTCATACTTTTCCAGTCTAGAAGATTCTTATTACGCGAGTAAAGACTGCTTAACCAGTCTGAATAATAGAGATTGTATCATTGCAACTATCTGTTCAAGACTAATAAAAGGAATAACAAAAACTGTCAAACAACAATTCACAACCCACATCATAACTTCAGATGCTTGCTATGCTTGCTCCAACTTTGAATACTGCACACTCCAACCCCTCTATGCACTATCTCTAGCACTTGCAACTCCTCTATGCACCATCTCTAGCATTTGCAACCAACCGCTTGAGTCCCTTGAGATGTCTTTCTTTGCATCTCCTAGTTCCATTGCATAACTGGTATGTCAAGAAATCTCAACCAATCTTCTGCTTCTCCAAAAAATCCATCAACAGATATCAAAATCAAAATCCCCTGATTTTATGAACTCTTTACAAGTCCTCAACATTTCATTTTCCCCACTCATACATCACCATCTTTCTTGAGATTTTATCAAAGACCACACCAATATCACCGATTTGGCTTTGGTCAAAGTTTTTAGGTTCACATTGTGGCCTAAGACTCCAAAAATTTTGCTAATTAACAGGACATGGACTCTATTTTCATTGAAAGTCATACACTACTATAATGATTCTCAATAGCCAATAGTCCTTGTACAGTGATGAATCAATTTCAGCATTGTAAAGGTAAATAGTAATAAACAATCATTGGGATAAAGTATGTCATGAGAGCAGTCGTGGATATATGTTTTTCACCAAGTAATTGAGGTATAATTACAAGAACTAACTAATAATAGGATTTCACATATTTCCTTTTGGTCCAAAAGCATGTTTTGCTTGCCTCAGTTTCTATAAATCCCCTTGTGGCATCAAAGTAGAAAGCTACCCATAATTTTCCAGTTTTAGAGCATAGTTTTGTAAGAAGCAACTCCTTAAAATTTACTCCCAACTCCTAGAGGAATCTATCCTATGCAGGTCATATAAATCATTGTTTTCAATACACTAAGATGTCAAAGTTCAAACCATCCAATCTGGAAAATGCAGAAAACTCTAATTGTCAGTTACATAATAAACCAAATCAAGATTGGACTGATGTCCACGTCTGTTTACTATACTTCATGATAAAGTGGTAAAATTGGATGCTTGTTGTTTCTGATAGAGATTTTTAAGTCAGAAGATCTAAACTTGCTAAAGATTCTGCGGACAAATCATCAACTTTCGCCAACTTGTTGGGTAAATTACAACTGTTGGTTTATTTCATGTTATTATGCCGTTACTACTCTCAGTATGTCTCATTTATCACAGAGTAATTATAGTTACTTTCAAACAAAAGCTGCAAATTTTCAACAGGAAGAACAGACATCAAACAACGATGAGAAGATTCTTCACAAAATCTAACACTTCTAAGCGCAACACATGAACACTTGCATCAAAAACATGAAGTTTTAATGCAGTAATCCTAAAATCAGGTATTAACTTGGATAAACTTCAAGAATGCAGCTCAAAAACCTACGGCAAGACCCTATACAAACTACAAGCAAGCAAACCTCTATTCACCAGCAGCAAACACAACCTTTCAATACAAGAACTGAAAATGAACAATGCAAAAACCATCCAAAAAATTTATATCAACATCAAATTGGTACTACATATCCTTGTGAAACTTTATACATACCCAAGATTGAGAATGCCATTAAGTGGGTCGAGAAGTTGAGGCTGCTGCTGCTCCTCCTCCTCCTGATGTTGTTGTGTCAAAGCAGTACCAGTAGCCACCGCAATCGCACTCGAAGGTGACCCCTTCGTCTCCACGAATCTCCACATATACCATGAAGCAACAGACCGGTAAGGTCTCCACTTCTCACACAATTGATCCATCTGAGATGGCCGCGGCAATTCCTCCAAATTATAAAGCAATTGCACTCCTTTCCTCACCGCAAGATCATTAATTGGCAACACATCAGGTCTATGCAGGGAAAATATCATAAACATGTGGACCGACCAAGAACCAATCCCATTAACCATAGTAAGCATAGTAAAGAGCGACTTATCGTCCATATTTAGAATAGCCACATCGGATAATATGCCATTCTGGTACTTTCTAGCGAGATCGTGAAGATAACTCGCTTTACGACCAGAAACTCCGATTTGCCTAAGTTGTTGCGGAGCCAAAGCGAGGACTGTCTCCGGAACCACTGCTGCTGCTCCACCACAAAGCGAGACGAAGCGCGCAAAGATCGATGTCCCAGCTTTGAGCGCGAGCTGTTGGTAGAGGATGCTTCGAGTTAGGGCTAGGAACGGCGTGCAAAATGTCTCCAAGACTGGCGGCGGGTGGGCGTCGATTAAGGGCGCTAAAAGTGGGTCCGACTCCCGCAGATAGCGAATCGCGTTCTCCATCTCGCCCTCGCACGAAAGCGACCTCGCGACGACGGCGAGCGTCAATCGCTGTTGGATAGGTCTGGTTTTGTTTGGTTTGGAAGTTTTTGGGGTTTCAGAGGCGGTTTCCGGCGAAAGCTTGCGAATTTTTCTCGGACGCGCGGGGATTTTCGCCAGATGCGAGGCAGCTTGCGGCGGAGCAGTGGAGGCGATGAAGGTCTCATGTGGCGAAGATTGGGACTGAGTCTGCGCTTGCGGTTGGGGTCGGGGTTGGGATTGTTCGCCCATGTGGAAGCTACTCAGGATTTGAACACAGCCAAGGCAATAACGACGTTATCGGCGACGGAGACTGAATGACAGAAGTGGAGCAACCAGAGAGTGACAGTGAGGGAAAACAATATTGTTTTTAACGATTTCTGATTTCATATAGAGAATTTATATCAATATTTAATAATAGTAAGAACAATAAAGTTAATAATAATAATAATAATAATAATAATAATAATAATAATAATAATAATAATAATAAATAAATAAATAAATAACAATAATTAATAATAATAAGAATAATAAAGATAATAATAATAATAAATAATAAAAATAAAATTAATAAGAATAAGAATAATAAAATAATAATTAATAATAATAATTAATAAATAATAAAATTAATAAGAATAAAAATAATAAAATAAGAATTAATAATAATAATAATAATAATAAGGACATTTTGGTCTTTTTGTTACTTATTCCTTTCTTATTCCAAGTTTATATTTTTTAACCAAATATTGGAATAGAAATTCTTTATCTTTTCCTTTCTTTAAACCAAACAAAGTAATACTCATTCTATTCTATTCCTCATCTTTTCTATTCCTAGGAATAACTATGATATTCCCTATCAATTCCATTCCTTAAACCAAACAGGTCATAAGAGTCTTAGTTAGGTATTGAGGGAATGATGTCGTGCAATGTAGTCTCTAATGTTTAATTGAGAATCTAGGTCACAAAGAGAAAGAAGGAGAGAGAGAGAGAGAGAGAGAGCAATGTATTTGATGGAAATACGAAACGTAGCTGTCAAAGTCGGTTCTAGAAGTGAAAGGTTAATAGTGAATAGATCCACACGACTTTAAGTTGCTTGGATGGAGAGTGTTCCACTAACTAACCAAACGACTTGTTGTTTGTTTCTAGAGGAAGTAAAAGATCGTTAAAATGAGAGATTTTAATTATTTTTAAAATTATATTATAAATTGGATTTTTTATTACAAAAAATAATAATAGGCAAAGTGAAGCACCCATTTTATGGGGCGTACATAAATGTGTAGATGAGATGAGCCGGAACAGAGGTGGAACAACACAAGTGGCACTAATGATTTCGTTTACTATTTTAGTACTACCGATTCTACCTTTGAATAAGAAATACAGTGTCATATGAGAGACATACTATTTTATCCCTCCCCCATAACTTCATCCTCTAACTTGCTATTCACAATAAACTTAAGACCTTTAATTGACTCCATCACCTTAATAATTAAATCTCCCAATAATCATTCTCTTTGTTTATTCAACTAGTCATTTGTTATTAAGCTTATGAAAATGCAATACCTTCTAATAGATACACACATTCATATGATTTAATCTTCTTTCTCCTTTCTATTTAAAATAATACTTAACATTTACGTCTACTCAATTTAGTCCGCTAAAAATAAAAGAACTTTTAAAAAACACTCCCACAAATTACAAAAATCACTCCTAACCAACTCAAACAATCATAACCTTACAACCTAATTACCCTAAAATTAAAAGTTGTGATCTCACAATTTAGCAACCTCTCCCGCTTTCTTTTTTTATTATTTTCTTTCGTGAAAAAGGAAAGTAGACACTAACTAATTGAATTTTTATTGACAAAAGTTTTCGTCATAATAAGTATGTAGGCTTTTAATAACAAAATTTAGTTATAAAAGAAAATTTGACAATATTAATATATTAATAGTAACAAGTTAATTGTGAAGGTACTAAATTGTCACAATTCTCATTGTATTAGTGACACAAAAATAAATCATCACAACTAATCCAAACAATAGTATCAATCAATTGTTTTGTCACAATAAACCTCATATCTGTGACGAAATAATACTTAGGCATAAAAAAATTGTAACTAAATTACAAATAGTTGTGACCATAGTTAGAGTTTGGTGATTGTGACAATATTAAATAGACACTAATTAATTGAATATTTATTGAAAAAAAATTTGTCACAAGAAGTAAAATATTGTGTGACTATAAATCGTTTCGTCATAACAAGAAAAAAATATTAGTGACCAAACTATATTTTCTAACAATAAATAGAAAATATTAGTTACCAGCATATGTTTTGTCACAATTATACTAAGATGTTGATGTGTAATTAGTTAATTTGGATTGGATATACTGAGATTAGGCTTGGTATTTTAGTCCATACTTGATCCAACTTAAGTTTGTGCCTTTTTAAGAAATTTCAATCCCTATTCCAAGTGCCAAAATATTATAAACTTCAGTTAGAGCATGATTGGAACTGAAATAAGCATAATCAAATTTAACTTTGACCATATCACAAAAAAACCAAAGTTATATATTGATCAGGCTTGAGCTTTTTCAGTCTAAACTTGACTCAAAATTTAGTCTAAATCTGACACGGAACATTGTCATGCATCCTAATTATATGGTCCGTCATTAAAAGGTACAAGGCTTATGTCCTAAATTCCTTAACACCTCGTAACTATTAAAGTTAATATTATTTAAATTATTCTTTCGCACATTAAATTATGTAAGAAAAAGTTTAAAAGTTATTATTTTAGTTACTTTTATGATTATCATCTCTAATATTAATTAATTTATTCGTATATATCAACAAATAATTTATAAATTATAAATGAATTTTAATTAATATAAATAATTAGTATAAAAGAATTTTAATTAGATGCAGAAGACTTTGCTGGAAAAGCATGATTCGATTCGATCAAAATATCTTGTTATCTATATGGCAAGTTTAGTTTTATCTTATTGCTTGTCTTTCTGGGAATAACATCTCTAAGGAGTAAGATTGTATATTATTAAACCTCTTTAGACTCCATATTTTAGTGAAACTAGTTCTGAACCCCGTGCTTTGCACGGGTTGTTACGAAGCAAAAAATGAATTTTAATAACAAAATTGAAAGGAAAACACAAGTATAAATTCAACATATTGCACGGGTGTCAAAAAATAATAGTTACATAAATATATAAATATATATAATGAAGTTGGAGTCAATTTATTAATTATAACATAATTGGTAAATTAATCATATATAAATTAAAAGTAATTAAAAATGACAAAATATATAGGCTAATTAGTCAATAATACTAAATATTAATTAATCTACTAATTATATTAATTTTTTAAAAAATATTATTTAATAAATAAATAAATTTATTATATTATAATTATCAATAGTAAAATCAAAAATTAGCTAATTAGTTAATTAATTAATTATAT
>JAOTBA010000006.1:2088793-2117455 GCA_025629845.1 Erythroxylum squamatum
GATTTAATAATTAAAAATATATATAATAAATATTAGTTTATAAATAATAATTTTTAAATTATTTATTTTAAAAATAATATATTTTATTAATACTTTATTAATAAATATTATATAAAATATTAGCATAAATTTAAATAAAAATAATTTATTTTTAAGTTTTATTTAATTCATAATTATTATTAGTAATAAAAATATTTATAAAAATAATAATTCATAATAATTATAAAAGTTGAAGTAAACTTTTAAAAAAACTTTAAAAAAAAGAGGGGGAAGGAAGGGAGAGTTTAAAAATTTTGTAAAAAAATCTCCTATTTTTTAAAATTTTCGGTACCGGTCGGTACACTGACCGGTATCGACTGGTATTTAAACCCAGTACAATTAATTGTCCGTTTTGTATCAATTTTGGTCCGATACGGTATATACCGGCCGGTACAAAATCGTATCTATAATTCTAGTCTTACTTATAACTGATAAAGATGTTTCCACAGCGACTCAAAGTAATAATTTAAGATAATTAGAATAAATTTATTAGTTTAGATTATATTTAATTAGTTCATGGTTGGGTTTTAAAATTGAGTTAAATCTTTAAGTTAACAACATATGCTTAATTTACATGTGATGCTCATGTCACGTATATTATGTTGTTATTTTTTAACGAAGGTTTAAGAGAAGAAACTTTTTAAAAACTTTTAAAATAAAAGAATTTATTTAAAATTACTTAAAGCAAGTATATTTTATGTTCCTACTAATTGAATTATTTGAAAAAAAATAAAGGAACAAAAAAGAAAATGCATTAAACTTATAAATGGCAGTTGAATTGAATATATCACTTAATTATAAATTAAAATAAATAATTGCAAACTATGGGTAATTCTAATTTCCACTATTATTATAGAAAAGGGAAGAAAAGAAAAAGAGAAGGGTCAACTTTGTTCCTACTGAACTTTGTCCTGTTTAAAGGTATATAGAGGCCTTGAATAAGCCTTCTTGTGAAAGGCATCAATGGACCCAGCCTTCTTAAGGCCCAACTATATGAATAATTGCCCTTATCCATACACAAGGGCTTACAATAATGAGCAAGACAACCTCTAAATAGAAAAATGGTAAAATAGAAAAATGTTTTAATTAGCCGTAAAAATTTTAAAAAGTGATTAATTTTTAATTTTCGGTTTGATTTGGTTTAATAATTTTTATTATTAGAAATTAATCAGTTTATTAATTAATTAGCTTTTTTAGCTTATTAATCAGTTTTTATAAATCAAAATAAATTGATTAATTTTTATTTAACAGTCTTTTTTTAATTAAACTTTAAATTTTTTTATATATAAGGATAATCGTCTTTAATCATTTTTCAAATTCTTTAATTTTATTCAATCTTTAACCGATTTTACAACAGTTTAATGCCTGTTAAACCTTTAAAACTTTAAACATCTTGTCTTATTAATTTAACTTTCGATCAATTTTTAAAATATTTTTAAAACTACAGTCTTCTTTCCTTTTTTTTTTGGTTCGATGTCTTCACTCTATTTTTGGACCATTACTTATATTAATTCTACTTTACACTAAGGAGGAATTTATAATTTGTTCTACTTCATCAATTCATTATAATTTTTTTTAAAAACTATAATTTTCGAAAAAATATTTAACCTCTTAAACTCCTTTATAAATAAACATTAGATAAAAAGCGACCCATTATTCAAAAAAAACCAATTGTGTGTACGAGTATGTGACATGGTGTCCTAATTTGATTAGTATTTTTAATTGTAAAAATTAGTATTTTTAATTTTTAAATTTCAAATTTTACTGTTCACTAAAAAATGAAATTATTTTTTCAATAACTAAAATACTAATTAATTAAAAAATGTTATCTAATTTAAAGGGTTAAAACTTAAAATTAGGTTTTAGACTTTTCGAGCCTACTCAACCTTCGAACTATTCTTGAGCCGAAATAAACGTTGAATCCGATCCAACTAATCAACATTTCTAAGTTCTACTCTCATGACTCCTCAGGTCCATCTTTTTATTCTCATTTTCTTAAATAAAAAATTAAAATAAAACAGAAAAGAAAAATATGCAATTTACATAATACTAATTGAATTGCATTGTGCACAAAATATGATAATTCATAATATTTATTTTTAAACAAGAATACATTTTAGTAAATATAATATATTATAGATTATAAAAATATTTAATGAATAATTTAAAACTATGATATGTTATTTCTATTTATTTTTTGGTTTTTCTATTTTTGTCTTCATATTAGAAAAAAAATTGTTTTTTTGAGTTTAGGTTTTTGTTTCTAGCTTTGGTTTATTCTAGTTTTCAAAATTTATAAAAACCCACAAAACGTGATTTTTCTTTTCTTTTTTTATAATCTGATTTACTATTAATTAAATATATATTAATTATTAATAAGAATTATGAATAATTTAATTTAATATTATATGTTTAACTAATTAAAATTAATTATTAATAAGAATTATGAATAATTTAATAATTTTATTTAACAAATTATCAATAAATATAATTACATTTAAAATATATTAAATATTTAAATTTCAAATAAATTTGATTTAGTAATTAAAATAAAATAAATATTACTTTTAAAATAAAATGTAATTATTAAATTATTTACCTTAATAAAATAAAATAAATTTTATTGATAATTTATTAATAAATATTATAGAAGAGATTAAAATAAATTTAATTAATTAAAAATAAATTATCTTGGAGTGTTATCTAGTATGTAATTATCCTTAGTAATAAAAATATAAATGCATTGACATTAACAACCAAACAAAATTTTGTTTTTATTTGCAAGAAAAATAGAAACTAAAAACTATAGTAGAAAAATAAAAGTGGAACCAAATTGGTTGTACCAGTCAAAAAACAGTAAGAAAACCTAGTTAGTCCTCTGCCTAGTGCCTACAGCTGTTTGTAGAGAGCAAATATGGAATTTCAATTTTTCAGATCCAAACCTAACCCGACCCGACTCGAACATAACTGAACTGATTGATTGTTTATACCGAACGTTAGAGATTTCAGGACCCGACTCTTAATTGCATTTTCTATTTTTTTGGGTGAGTTTTTTGCTTTGAATTGCAATGATATTATGATCAATGCTATGAATACCCGACTTATGTATGTTTTGTGATGGTTGGAACTGTTAGAATTGTTGGTGTGAGTTGAACATTTGGGTTTGAAAGTTGTAATAGTTTGTGTGAGTTGGTTCAATTTTAAAGTAATTTAGGCATTGTCAATTTATAAAGAAAATTAATGCATAGGAAAAATTGGGTTTGGAAGTTGTAATTGTTTGTATGAGTTGGTTTAAATTCAATGTAATTTAGGCATTCTCAATTTATGAAGAAAATTAATGCATTGAAAAATTTAGATTTGAAATTTGAAATTGTTTCTGTGAGTCGGTCCAATTTCAATATAATTTAGACATTATCAATTTATGAAGAAATTAATACATTGGAAATTTTTTATTTTTGATTTGAAATTGTTTATATAAGTTGGTTCAATTTCAATGTAAATTATGAATTTTCAATTTGTGAAAAAAATTAATGCATTGGAATATTTGGGTAAGAAACTAAGGATGTTGATTAAAATTAGTGAATAAAATGCTGTTAAATTAAAGTTGAGAATTAGGATTTTAGTAACAATGTTGATTAAAATTAGTTAAGAAAACAAACTAATTGAAGTATTACAAATTGAATTGTATGAGTAAACTAAATATATTAGTTTATAATTGAATTATGAGATTACATAAAGTAAGTTGTAAACTTATAGTTGTGAGTTATAGTTGAAGTTGAATATGTTATAGTTGTAAGTGTATATCTTTAGTTTATGGTTGAGTGATGTAATCATACCAATATTTTAAAAATCGGACCGGTGACTGAACTGAAGAAGCAACTGACTCAAGAGTCAATAATTCAACCGGAATTCAACTGTGATCGAACCGATGACTAATAAATATATAAAATTTTATTTTATATATTATATACAAAAGATAATTTTTAAACATACTATTTAATTATTTATCTAATTATAAACTTAACTTAAACCTTCAAACTTCAAAACATATAAGTTTTTATCTTTAAAAGTTCACCAACACAACACAAAATAAGATAACAAAGCTCACTAGTCATATTTCATCAAAAAGATAAAAAAAGTTCACTAATCATATTGAACGGTGGCAGTGGCTAAGATGAGACTTGAGATTTGAGGGAGAGTGGCGTGCGTCTTGTTTATGTTCTTAATTCCTTCTAAGTTTTGATTTTTAGCTTTTTACTTTCTAAATTAAAGGCATTTTAAATGAACCTGCCGATCGTTTCTTACACTGGTTCAGAGGTTTTTACCAATCCGACCTCAAAATGAACGGACTAATTACTCACAAAAAATAAGTGCTAAATCGGACCGTTTCATGCTTTGGGTCACTAGTTCTCTAGTCCGACCGGTCGATTCAGTCCGATTTTCAAAACACTTAATCATACAAAATGAATTATATTATATAAGATGTATATGTGTATTGTGTAATTGTGTATATTGAATACTTGAATTGTTTGACTTATTAGTGAATTGCGTTGAATGAAATTGAATTGTGTATGATGTAATCATACAAAATGAGTTATATTATATAAGATGTAGATATGTTTTGTGTAATTGTGTTAGTTTGAATTTTTTTGTTAAACAATACATATTTTGTGATAGTAGTTGGTGATGAAATTATGTGTTCTTTATTTTGATATGAAGTTATTAAGTTAATTTTGATATATGTCTTCGTTTATTTTTATAGATAAATTGAAGGAAGTTCAAGTATTCCTGATAATTCATCCGCTTCAGGAAGATACAATGATTCAGTTTGGGCTTATGTTGAATTGGTCCCTAAAATGAAGAACCATACCATTTGTTTGTTTTGTAACAAGCATTTAAAAGGTGAAGGAATAACCAGATTAAAGAAGCATTTAGTTGGGGTTAAAGGTGATGTGGAGCCTTGTAAAAAAGTGATCCTTGATGTGAAATGACAAATAAAAACTTCATTTAAAAAGTATCAACACGAAAAAGATAGAAGGTGGAGATTGAATTATGAAATTGGCAATGAAAGTTTACTTATTGGAGTTCAAGATGATAGTTGGAATGTTAAAGGCAACAGTATTCCTACCTAACAAGAAGTGATTGTTGCACGTAGACTTGATGTTAGGAAAAAAAAGAAGATAGGTGTTTAATTTTTTTGCACCACGAATAACTCTAGGTGCTTAGCGTTCAATTTGTAGCTCCCTACAATCAAGAGACGTAGTTCATAATGTAGATATGTCAATGGCTAGATGGTGATATAATTCAGGTATAACATTCAATGTTTTTTAGTCTTATTATTATCAACCTATAGTAGATTCTATTACTTCTTACGATCCGAGATACAAAGCTTCTTCAAATGATGACTACAAAGGTAAACTATTGAGTAACTTTGTTTATGAAATTAAAAGTTATTTAGATGAATGAATAATGGTTTGGGCTACTTTTAGGTGTTCAATCATATGTAATTGTTGGACAAATAGAAGACATGAGCCTATTATTAATTTTTTGGTTTATTCTGCAAAAGGCTCAATATTATGTAAGTCTATTGATGCATCTGAATTTGTTAGGAATGTTGATACTTTGTTTGAAATATTCGATGAAGTTGTGAATGCAGCTGGGGCAGAAAATATTGTTCAATTCATTAATGATAATGATTCCACTTACAAAGCGGTTGAAAGAAGATTACAAAGCAAGTATAATTCTTTTTATTGGATTCCTTGTGCTGCACATTATATTGACTTAATATTGAAAAATATAGAAAATTCTAGGTATTTTCCTATATTAATGAGACCATGTAACAAGCAAAAAAGGTGACTAAGTTCATCTACAATCATGCATAAGTCTTTAATTTAATGAGAAAAGATTTCATCAATAGTAGGAATTTTTGTTGTCCTGCTATTACAAGATTTGCAACAATTTTTTTATCATTTTAGTGTTTTATTATGATGAATAAACAGTTAAGATAGATGTTTACAAGTGATAAGTGGGTTGCATCTCAACATGTTAAATCTAATGTCGGATTAGAAGTTTCCATAATTATACCTGAAGATACTGAATTTTGGTTCCAATGTCAATTTATCATATGAGTTTGTGAGCCTTTGGTGAGGGTACTTCGTCTAACTGGTAGTGATGAAAAGGCAACAATGAGTTATTTTTATGATGCCGTGAAGAGGGCGAAGGAAATAATCAAGGCCAATATGAAAAATATGTCTTCTTTGTACACACTTTATCTTGCAATCACAGTGAAAGATGCGAAAGACAACTTTACTTTCTGTTGTTTGCAGCTAGTGCATCTTTTAATCCTAGTGTTTATTTCAGACTAATTTTTTCAAAAAAAGATGAAGTTAAAAGAGAAATGCTATTAACTATTACAACAGTTGTTGCCTATGAGATGATGCAAGATCTCCAAAATTTATAAATGGAGATTTATAAAGAGGCTTCTAGTGATTTTGGGATGTCAATTGCTATTCGTCAAAGAAAAAAACTTAATCCAGGTATATATTTTTTCACGTTTGTTACTTGTTGAAAATTAATAATCACTTAATTTTGTTTATAGCATTACTTTTGTTGTCTTATGATTTACAATTTGGTTGGACCATTTCCAAAGTGGTATTCCAAAATTGTAAAGGTTTAAAGTGGTATTCCAAAATTGCAAATACTTATAATTCAAATTCTAAGTTAATGTGTGAATGTAATAGGAAGTGAAAGAAATTTAAGTACATTTAAATTCATCAATTCCAAGAAATGAAATAGATTAGATCACAAAAGATTAAATGACTTGGTCTTTATTCGATACAATTTAAAGCTTCAGAAAATGTATGTTATTATCATTATTAAGTTAGATATAATTTCTTATAATTTTTTAATAATTTAATTTTATTATTTACTAGAGCTCTTAATAGAACAAATAGTTATGTAGATCCAATTTGCATCAATAATGTTGATCTTTTGGTGGATTGGTTTTTTGAGAAATCGAGTTTGATAGATGAGAGTGACTTGAAAGATAATCTTGGATGAGAAAGGATTGACATGTCATCTGATGCCATGAATTTGAATGATGATGATGATGATGAGGCTCCTTTAAATAATGAAAATTTTATACCAAATGAGAATTGAGGTTAATGCAGTTATAGTAGGTATTTAATTGAATGAAATTTCAGGTTTTTGTTTCTCTTCTTCTTTTAATTTCACTTATATTTGATATATATGTTAAATTCTATATATGCAATATATTTGTAAATATTTTTATTTCAGGTTTCACTTCTTATTGGTTCTTCGACACAAACTCTTGTTGTAAATTGTAATTATTAAAGAGTAATGAATATTTATTATTCTTCTTATTTGATGTTTTGATGTAGTTATTATTTATTATATGATGAAATTGTAATATTTTAAATACTTTGTATTTTCTTAATTTTATATTTATACAATGATTAATTGATCATTTTTCATATTAATTGTAGTTATTATTTATAAGTGAACTATGTGAAAAATAATGTTAATAAAATAAATGAATTGTTGTTATTTTAAATTTTCATTATTATGATTTTTTGAAATGTAGTTGATATAAAATTATAAATTATACATTAAATATATTGCCATACAATTTTGCAATTTAAAAAATTTAAAAGTTACCTAAAATAGTATTTCGTATTAATCAATATCAATATAATACCGTATCATAATCAAATCCAGTACTATGCGGTATTGCAAATGAAAGCTTAATATAATAACATAAAATAAATCTTGAGGGGAGTTTTGACCTAGTCTTCGCTCTCATGGTGCATGCTAGCCCTCAAGTCATGAGGTGGCTACTTGGATGAGCATAAATCAAAAGCAGTTTTGTCTTTTAGGTTTTTGACAGCCGACACCACACGAGACGACACGACACGACATCAGACAACGCGTACAAATGGCCAACTTGTCCACGTATTATTCATCCTTTTCTTTTTCTTTTTCGGTTGAATTGGTCTAATTGATTGAGACCCCCTTTGTTGCGTTCAATAATTACTCAGTTGGACTTGGCGTCCTAATCAGCTGTCGTCTTCAACTTAATTAAGTGGAATGGCTTTTAATGACATTTCCTTTTCCAACTTTGAATCAATTATTATGTTTGGATTCGGATGCAATCAATTTAAAATTAATAATCTTAATTAATTTAATTTACAAATTAATAAATTTAATTTAATTTATTTAATCTCAAAATTTTGATTTTTAAATAATAAAAACAACGACAACAATATATAATAAAAATTTTGTAGATACATGAGGTCTGAAGAAATCCAATAACACGCAGCCTTACTCCTAACTAATTGAGAAATTGTTTTCGAAATAATTCATAAAAAAATAAAAGAACAAAACAAAATAAAATTATGTGGGTCATTTTATTTTATGATTTTAAATAATAATATTTTAATTTATTTTAAAATAATAATATATTAAAATTTTAAAATTAAATTTTAAGTAGATATTTTCTGATGACATAGCCTTTTCCAACTTGAAATCAATGTTCATGTTTGGAGTTCGGATAAAATCGATTTAAAATTAATAATCTTAATTAATTTAATAAAATAATTTTATTAACTCTTAATTAATTAAATTCAAATTATTAATTTTAAATCAAATGGATTAATTTTAATTAATTTTATTAACTTTTAATTAGTTAAATTAAAATTATTAATTTATTAAATTTAAGTCGACTAGATTGAACCTAATCATTGATTACAATTTAGAAAATATTTAAATTTATTTAATTTGAAAATTGAAAATTTTAATTAATTTTTAAAATAATAATATTTTAGTTATATTAGAAAAATTTATATTGCGAATCAAGCCTATTGTAATCCTATTAATTAAAAATGAACCTAACGATGGTGTGAACTCCTTACTCCGTAAAGCAACAAAGGCAAAAGAAAAAAAGTAAAAACACATGAGCTTATAGGGATTGCCACGTCAGTCATAATTTCCAACTTTAGTCCAGTCACTCGCTGTCGTGGACCCCATTTTACGACCAATCCAACAGTTGACGTCAACGTTTGTTTGGTCCATGCCAATTGAGTCGAGTAGAATTAAGTTTATATTATCCGATTTTTTTAATTTAATGAATTTAATTTTAATTTGTTCATTTTAAATTAATTTTAATTATTTATTTCTTTTTTTAATAACCTAAAGATTCAACAACAACAATAACTCTCACTAATAATTCTTGTGACATGCAAAATCTTGAGAGGTCCAACAATATGTAGTTTTATCCCTAATGATTGAGGGGCGTTTGGTTCAAATTGAGAAATGATAATAAGAATGGAAATGAATATAGTAAAGAATGAGAATGAATATAATCATTATAATTACGATGATTGGTTAGAACGAACGAATGATTACCATTGATAATAGTTGGTTTGTTAAAAACATTGAGAAATAAAAGTTTGTTAAATTTTTGTTTTACATCAAATTTTAATATATTTTAAATAGTTATATTTAATTGTTAAAAAAGAGAAAATATAATTAATTAATTAATTACATTTAATTATTTGTATTTAATTATAAAAAATAAGAAAAAAAGATAGAGAGAGTGTCACTCAGGAATGATTGACATTCCTCTCATGCTTGAGGGGTATGGAGCAATACCTGAAAGTTGGATATCATAATACTATCCCTGCAATGATAATATATAACCAACCACCCCTTTTCATTTCATACTCATTGAACCAATTCCAAACTCACCAACCAAGCACCCCTGAAATATTGCCAATTAATTATCTTTTATACTTGATAATTAATTATTAAATATAAAATATACTCATTATTTTAGCTCTCCTAATAATGACTATAATTAATATTGTCTAACTTAGTTTTAGTATACTATAAATTATCATTAATATGTAAAGATAATTTAAGTAGTGTTAATCATAATAATTATAAAAGCTATCAAAATAATAGTCATGTAGTTGATTATTTCTTAATTATATATAGTAATTAGTAAATTAATATATTTTATAAAAGTCGTTTATTAAATATATATTTAAATTAAATAACATAGATAATTAATTTTTAAAAAAATCAGAATCTTTAAAATATTAACATTCTTAGGAATTAAAGAAACTTGTACTGAGGAATCCGGCAGTCTGAGGAATCTCTCCAGCGAATTAAACTACTCCTAAAGGGCAGTAATACGAATTTTCATGTTAACCAGTAATACGAATTTTCATGTTAACCCAAGATCCTGAAGGAAGTAAAGTACGTATCTTTAACTATCCAGTTAATATTTGTGGAATAAATAAACAATTGGTGTCTCGGATTCTTTCCTGCAGCCGCCATTTAAGTTGAAAATTCTTTCTTTCCTGCCACGTGAAGATGGTGTCTTGACTCACTAAAAGACACTAAATTACACGGATTTGCTTCTAATCCGTTATTTCTTAACAAGTCTGAGCAGTATAAGAGGGTGTGTTCATCGTGGATATTAAGAAAAAGAAGGAAGCTTCAATCCCACGAGCTAGCTTCCTCCAACTGTATGATTCATAACAGAAACACAGCATAGGCGACGAACCCATGTCCATTACAGTTATGCCTAGCTAGCTAGAAACTTTCCCCAGTCTCTTCTGAACCAGAGCCGACCTAGTTGGTATTTTCAGAAAACAAAGAAGAGCTGAAGTTGGTTTCATTAACGGCCGTTCGTTGAGAGTTAAAAGATATGCAGTAGACAGAGAGAGCAGATACTCGAAGTTTGAGGCATTACCAACTTTACCAGGATCAAGATAGCATTTTTGAAGAGGAAGATTCAAGAAAAGATTGCTTCCTTTTTTTCTTTTTTCTTTTGGTTTGTAATGTACACAACAGAGACAAGGAGACAGTACCTTGTTGGTGTATGGTTTTTGGGTTTTAAAAGGAACAAGAACTGCACAACGTAGGAAACAGAACGAGAGGTTGTGAATGGAGGTAAGGACATTACACACATAACTAGAAACCATAAAAATCCAATCTTCGCTTTGTTCTCTGGTTTATGTCTTTATACGTTTTTTTTCCTTACATACTAATTAACATCACTGGGCAGAGGAAGGACTAGAGTGATGATCAACATCAGTATCAAGAAACAGGTGAAAGAAGAAGAAAGAAGGTGAACTTGTATAGACCACTTTAAGCATATTCATGGAACTGGAAAAAGGTCGAAGCTTGCTGCTCCATTTAGCTTTACTGTTGTTCTTCTTGATTCGGTGTGGGTCATCACAGAAAGTTATGTGGAAGGAAAGGTTGGCATTGCTCGATCTCCGGTCTTCATTGGGGCTAAGAAGCAAAGAATGGCCTATAAGATCCGAACCATGCAGTGGTTGGAAGGGAATCAAGTGCAAGAACGGTCGGGTCGTTGGGATCAACATATCCGGGTTTAGAAGAACCCATAATGGACGATTGAATCCCAGTTTTAGTGTTGATGCTCTGAAAAATTTTACGTTCTTGGAGTCTTTTAACGCTTCTGGGTTTTCACTTCCAGGTTCTATACCGGACTGGTTTGGCTACCGGCTTGGTTCATTGCAAGTACTGGATCTCCGGTCAAGTTCAGTCATCGGTCCGATTCCTTCTTCATTTGGTAATTTAACTAGACTCAACGCTCTGTATCTATCTGACAATGATCTTGCTGGCCGTATTCCTACTGCATTGGGACAGTGGAAGCATCTATCTGTTCTTGATCTTTCAAGGAATTCGCTTACTGGGTCAATACCTACATCTTTTGCATTGCTTGGTAATCTATCTAGACTTGACCTGTCCTCAAATTACTTATCTGGGTCAATCCCGCCGGGTTTAGGTGGTATTACTGGTCTGCAGTTCTTGGATTTGTCTGATAACAGTATTACTGGTCTGATGCCTGTAGAACTTGGTAATCTTTCTCAATTGGTTGAGCTTAATATTAGCAAGAATTCATTGTCTGGGTCATTACCTTCAGATTTAAAAAGGTTGAGGCGCTTGCAGAGGATAGATATGGCAGGAAATGAGCTCGAGGGTGCATTTCCAGATGGTCTTTTCTTGAGTCTTACAAGATTGGAAGTTGTTGTGTTAAGTGGGAATAAACTGGACGGTACTCTTCCTCCTGCATTGCTGTCATTGCAAAATTTGTCGCTACTTGACATCTCTGGTAATATCTTTACAGATAATTTGCCTAATTTTAGTGTCCATGGTAATGCCAGAAGTTCTTTATTCAATTTATCGAACAATTTGTTATACGGAGCTTTGCCATTGTCAGTTCGAAACTTTACTTCCCTTGATGTGTCTGGTAACTACTTCCAAGGAATGGTTCCTGGTGATGGTCCAAGCAATTTTACCCTGAACAGAAACTGCCTTGAAGGGGAGTCTAACCAAAGGAGTTTGGAAGACTGTCAATCCTTCTACTCCGCGAGAGGCTTAAATTTTAGAGATGAGGCCCCAGAAAGGATACAACCCCCATTGCCTGAACGTGCTGCAAAGAAGAGCAAACGATGGATATACATTTTGGTAGGATTGTTTGGTGGAGTTTTCTTCATCGTGGTTCTAGCACTGGTTTTAGTGGTGTTTCTAAGAAGGTGTGACAACATCACAAATCAAAGAGACATTGCAAATGCTGGACCTGTTCCAGAAGGAGGTAGCCATTCGCATCCCAAGGATTCTACTAATGTATTCAATCCGGGAGGGTCTTTCACATACGATCAACTGCTCCATTCGACTGGTGAGTTTAATGAAGCAAATCTCATCAAGCATGGTCATTCTGGAGATCTCTTTCGTGGTTATCTAGAAGGAGGACTCCCTATAGTTATTAAAATGATCAACTTAAACTCCATGAATAAAGAGTTGTCCATGGTAGAATTGGAGCTTTTCAACAGATATTCACATACAAGATTGGTTCCTCTCTTGGGACATTGTTTGGAGAATGAGAAACTTTTTTTTGTCTACAAATATATGGTCAATGGGGACTTGGGTAGCTCCTTCTACAGGGCACCAGATCTTGATGATGAAGGTTTACAGTCACTTGATTGGATTACTAGATTGAAAATTGCGATAGGAGCTGCTGAAGCACTTTGTTACCTACACCATGAGTGTAGCCCTCCCCTTGTTCATAGGTATTGCACATTCTACGCTGACTAAATTTTGCTTTCCGTGTACTTTGGTTGTTGATACTATGCTGATTGTGATGAACTTTCATGGATTATTAGAATGACCGCGAATGCAGAAGTGTTAGCTGTTCTGTGTTCGTATAAGCACTTTTAGAACTAGATCTAGAGTAACAAAAATGACCTGCTCATATGCTCTCTGATTTAAGAAAGTTAACTTGTTTCATTTCCCTCTCACCTGAATCCTTTCTGCAACATGCATATTTCTTGATTGTTTTGTTCAAAAGAATTTCACTGAACATTACTTCGGATTGTAATTCTCATGTTTCCTTTTTGTTGCTTGAAGAGATATACAAGCAAGTAGTATTCTGCTAGATGATAAATTCGAGGTGCGACTTGGGAGCTTGAGCGAGATCTGCCCCCAGGAAGGTGATCTACAGCAAAATGTGCTGACAAGATTCTTGCGAAAGCAACAGTAAGTAATTTAAGAGAAAGACACGAAAAAATTATACTACGGCTCCTTTCATTTCAACTATCGTTCGTTTTAAAGGAAAAGTAACACCTTTTCTTGTTGATATGCAGGTCCTTGGAAGCTGGCCCTTCTGGTATGTATGGTAGTTACAGATGTGAAATGCTTAATCTTCTGCTTTTACTTTCCCTTATATTTACTTTCAAAACACTACCTAGAAATTATAAGAGCTCTGCGAGGTTATTGGGACTATAACAGGTTGTTCTTACGAAATTGTATCTGCAAAACTGTCTCCACCTGTCCAATATCACAAACTTTGGTAATATCTCTTAATGAACAAAATATGGATCAGAATTGCATCAACTTTGGCTATGAATACTGGTTGAAATGTGCATTCCTCTCGCGACTTTGGATGTTCTCATTGTTGGTTATGCTTAAGTAGAAACTTGAATCTATTTCTGGTAATGTACAGATCGATCCTCAGCAACTTGTGCCTATGATGTCTTCTGTTTCGGAAAGGTGTTACTTGAGCTTGTTACAGGCAAGCTCGGCATCAGTAAATCAGATGATGCAACATCAAGGGAGTGGTTGGATCATACTCTGGCATATATCAGTAAATATGATAAGGAACTGGTAACTAAGATCGTTGATCCGTTTTTGATCATAGATGAAGACCTGCTGGAAGAGGTATGGGCAATGGCTATTGTAGCAATGTCATGCCTCAACCCAAAGCCGGCAAAACGTCCATTGATGAAGCACATCCTGAGAGCCTTGGAGAACCCTTTGAAGGTGGTAAGACAGGAGCGTTACACCTCAGGGAGGTTGAGAACAATTTCATCTAGGAGGTCCTGGAGTGCTGCTGTTTTCGGTAGCTGGCGACCAAGTTCATCAGATAATGCCACCAGTCATGGTTCCACCAACAGGGAAGGCCTTAGTGGCCTAAGGCATTCAGTGGTCAGAGTTGGATCACATGGAAGTGGTGGGATCGAGCGATCATCTTCCATTAAAAAGCTATCCAGTGAAATATTCCCTGAGCCACCTGAAATGGAAGAAACGGAGAGGCGAGATGAGGGTTAGCTTCACAAAACAAATCCTACTCAGAAATGCCTTCCATTTTCACGTGTTGATTTCTGAAAATGATTTCAAATCAAGGGTTTAGTTTTGGGAGAGATGAAGAAAGAAACTGAAAAAAAAAAAGATGAATTCTTTTGCTTTGTTGAGTGGAAGCTTGAAAAATATGCATAAAAGTTCTGTAATTAACAGTTTTGCCATAAATCCCCAGGTAGGAAAATGTATAGTATAATAACACAAGAGGGTTTATATTCCTCTTTTGCCTCTTCATATTCCTACTTGCTACTTTGTCTGGGTTTTCAAAAGAAAAATAAAATGAAGAGAGGCATTTTGATCTAAAAATGCAATATAAATTATCTTCAACTAGTGAAAAGATGTCATTTTTAAGACTCTTACAGTTAACTGATAATTTAGATGCCAGGTAAGAAGCTACAAGTTGGTTAGTTAACATCTGGTTTATGGGTACAAGCTCAATACTAGCAATATATGCTACACTTCATCTACAACCCAAAAAACCCTCTAGGGTAGGCAAAGCCCCTGCCATTATTCTTCATCTCAAAGGTCCCACAAAATTTGTAGCTTTACAGGGGAAGGATGTGAAATTCATGAGGCATGAAGTCTTCACTGGGTCTATAATATTTGTCTGGAGAATACAAGCCTAAGTTGGACACTTGGCTCGTGTAAAGGCAAGCAAATCTTTCTACCTGTACAATGCAGAAAATGCAAGTTTCAGATCCTACTGCCTTGGAAACTTGAAGATAATAATGGAAGGTAGAGGACTAGAAGACATGGGAGACACTGCTGAAAACATATTTTCAAATTAGCAGAGACGTGATCGATTCTTACCTGATGAGCAAAACGAGAATTTTGATAACCAGTCTTCATGAGTTGTCCCCAGACCTTGTGAAACTGAAGTTGACAAACTCAAGAAATCGTCAATCTGAATTCACACGTATAATATATGTGTATACTGTGATATAAAGGTTGCATATATTTGTTCACCTTTTGGTGACATTCTCGTTGAGCCTGTTGATGAGTAATTCGTACCTTATCCCGCTGGCACTATAAGCAACAAACATTAAATATACATCATTAGTATGTATAACATGGAATGTAGTACAAAGAGGAAGTGCGGTCATGAATTATTTATCGAACCTCCAACTCATATAAGGACTTGGCTATCTCCGGCCTCTGCTCATCATTAAGATCATCAAACCTGTTTAATGCAAATTCATTTTTAAACTGGATAGATCATCGCTTTAATATTCATTAACCTTCCCTCCTTGCAGTAACTTGTAAGGTTAACAGTAAATGAAGATACAAGATTTGCATTAACGGTCCCAAACATATACTTTAGATACCACTTTAAATGATGTAAATGGTCTTCAATTCGATCGCGTTCATTCCTCAACAATCTAAGGTTCTGCAGAAGATGTCATTTTGGAGAAAGTGAGACATAATTCATTCATCGAGGGATAGTATGTCATTTAAATGGGGCAAAAACATCAGTATAAGCTTTAATCCTAAATAGGTTCAGACAACTTAAATGACAGCAGAACAGTCCCTTATGGACTCTTCAGTTTTATGAAACCAAAACACAAGAGACAAAGTATAACGATCAACTGTGGAAGATATTGTTCAACATTTTCTCAGCAGGCAATATACTCCGTACTTCAGTCCAGAATACGGTTCTTTTTTGACGACTTGGTATTTTAGCAAGTTCAGCAAAAGAAACCACAGGGAGAGGAAGAAACCAATACTTTCATGTCTGGCTATTGCACTTACTGGCAAGATTAAGCATCATTAAACATCTAGGAATATCAATTTAAAGTGGTCTAAGAGCATTAATATAGTCCTTATCTCAGCTTAATAACAAGTTGCAATTTACCTTCCTTGTATCCCTCAGTTTCCAAAGAAGTTCTACCTCCCTCTCTAGCTCTGGAACAACAAGCATTGTTCTCCAACCTGTTCATAAGTTCATAAAACACCACGCTAATCACAGTAAAAACTTGTATGCAAAATTAATATAGTTATGGTACTAATAACAATGTTTAAGATGTGAGCATTAGAAATAACGAGATAAAGAGCATTATACCAAGAACCTTCTTGCTGCGTAAAATATCTCCATAGATATGATCTCCAACATAAAGTACCTACTAAAACACCCATATATTAGAATAGCAATCAAAACATGCAGTATCTAATATTAGAAACAAATAAACGAAATTTCCAATCAAGGATCAGTATTCGTAAATGGCGACATGTATATAATATAGCTATCCCCCATGTACATATTACAGTTTTGTATCCATAAGAATAAACAAAAAACAAACAAAGATCCACCTGAGAACTAGATTCAATTGATAGCAGTTTATGCAGATGAGCAACACTGCCTCCCTGAAAAAGCAATTTCAAAGACACAATCAACTTCAAAGTGAAACATTTACAATGAAAATTCTTTAGTTTAATTGTTCAATCCCCATATATTCCTTCCAAGAAAGTAAGGACTTGGTACTATGAATACATGTAACTTTATAGTACAAATGAAGATGGAAACTTTATTATGCATTACAAAATTGGAAGTACCTGGAAAATACGACAACTGTTTTTTGTCTCCCTCGGTAATATCCTTGGAGAAGTACTCCCCACCTTTTCTTGAGAACAAAATTTGAATCATTTAAAGGAGTCACTGGATCATTGCAATTAATAAGTATATGAAAGGATTCTCCTCAAACCTGAGGCATTGGAGTGCCGTTATCAGTATTTAGTAGCATTCCAGATTCAGCTTCCACCTCAAAAAGATTAGCACGATTTTCTTCATGGAAGAACCCAGGTTTTCCACTGAACACAAAGTTACTTAAAAGTAAAAAAACAAAGAACCACAAAAGCCCCTGATTTACCACAAAGGAGTTATAGCTAGCAACAATAATAGGTTTGTCAATAGTTGTCACTAAAAGTTTCACCAACTAGTAGATTGATAGTTCGAGGACAGACAAGTCTTCAGCTTCTAGAGTTTCCTAAATTGTGCAGATACTTTTGGACACCAATTAAAGATTACCAGTTAAGTATTTGGAACCTAAATTTGGCATGAAATTAATGGGTAAAAGACAACAATAAATGCCTTTAGAATTTTAGCCGTCTTGTGAGTTCCGCAATAATTGCCAGCATGAGCATGCAACACCATTTTCATATCAACACTATTTTTAATTTTTCATCATCTTAGGCAAGTAGTTTCACATTTTAAAAGACGCATGCAAGCATGCAATGTCTGTTTAAAACCATTTTAGGAAGAACCTCAAAATCCAAAAATTGCTTTTGGAGTGGAGCCTGGAGTAGCACTCCCCTGCTTCTCGGATTTAATACTCGCACAGGTATAGATATCATCAGTATAAGAAAAAAGAATTATTAAACAAGAGGTTTAAAAAATTAGTTTCAGTGAAACATCCAGTTATATGCAATGTTACGGAACCAAAAATAATTATGAAGCTATTGATGTTTATGGTGCTTTGATGAAATGAGCATGACCTCCCAGTGATGACAACATCAAAGTACTTAAGCCAATCAAAGTTGCATGTTCTACTGCCATCCACGGTGCGTGAACCACAAAGAAAGTTCATCACAATGTTTGTGTAGTCCCATAAGCTGCAAAAGACATATAATCAATGCTCTCACACTGTGCCAGCTCAAGTGATGTAAAGAAACAGAAAAATGTTCTCTTCAATTACTTTAAGAGAAGGCAAGAAATGAACAGGAGAGCATTAGCACCTATTTGTCACCAAGAATGTTGATCTACCGGAATCTCTCAGCATCTGAAGCATTGGAACTATAGATGTATCTTCATTGATGTACCTAATGGAGTATCATAGGAGAAAGGAAAGATCAAAAGAAGGGGGAAAAAGTCTGTGAAACCATTTGAGAAAAAGTCATCGCTGCACATGACATATCACAAAGACAAGCATGATTCGGTTCATCAAAACCATAAATCTGCTTGTCCTCAAGGAAACATACTCCATCAGACCAAGGTACCTAGATAAAGGGCATATGGTGAACCATGACTATTCACAAATTTTATGTCTTGATCCATGAGGAAAATTCCAATTGTACCCTCACCTTTTAGGATCTTTAGCAACCATTTGCTTCAGAGTTCCATCACGATGGCACAAATCGACCGCTGCTCGAACATCTTTGTACATACAAGCATAACTGAAAATTTTGGTTGGACATTGAAAGTGCAAGTAATGAGTAGGTTAAAAAGAGTAAAAGATGCATAATCTGAAAATTTAAGTTTACTGCGTGATGCTATGTCATGGTTGGCAAGAAATTCTTTGCAACATTAATGTCCTCAAGTGCTATGTTCACCAATATATATCAGTCATTTCATTCATTTTCACAAACAACTTAATTTCCAGATATCACCAAATACACTCTATTATCAAATTTTCTGCTTCATGATGAACACATGAGGATAATCAGTTCATACAAAGGATAATTACATACAAAGAAGACAAAAGCACTCAAACTTGCTATCACAGAAGGTAACATGCTTTAGGCATCAATAATCGTTGAGAAAAGTTAGAATATCATCTAGGGAACATTTATAATTGACAAATTTAAGCTCATCCAGCAGACCTTTAATGGCTAACAAAGTACAACACTTGAGGAAACAACATAAAATAACATGCTGTGCAATTGCATTTCTTTCACAGAAGCAATTTTTGTTCTGAAGCTGGACTACTTATGTGACAATCAGTATTGTTCAACTTAATTAAAATAACTCGAAAATTATTTGGTCAGCAAGTTAATTAGTTAGAAGACATGATAAAGGAAAGAAATTTTAAACAAAGAAGAAAATCCTAGCATCATATGCTATAATTAAACCACCAACTACTGGTCTTACTCAGCTCCCTTTGGAACCTTTCCAGGATTATGATCCTTAAAGTCCACAAGTTGGGCAAACAAGTAAGCTTCGGCTAATGAAAAAAGAGTGTCAATAAGCGCATATTCTGGCTCATCAAAAGCATCACGTATCAGAGTATTCCCATAGGTGCCAACTTTTTCTTCCTTTAACAATTCTCTAAATCCATGGTACGCAACTTTTACATACTTGTGACGATCCATCTGCATAAGGCAGAGTTACCAATTCAGAAGGTTCACAAGAGCCTATGAGGCTAAGACAAATGCTGAAAATGTAACATTAAGTTATTAAGAATATTACCTTCAAGATGTTGCCTCTCTTTTTATCCAGAACCAAACCCCTAACCATGTACTTCCAATCAAATGACCATTCTAGCAACTGCAATGGAAAAATCATTCTTTCAGTCCACATGCAACAAAAAAAATATAGGAAGAACAACTAGTGACGCACTAACCTCTCGTGGATAACCAAGATCATAAACTAACTTTCTGACAGTGCCATCATATGCTAGAGACTCAAATGTCTCAGGTCTGTATTGAGCCAAGGTATAATCCATATCAAACCCAACAGCTACAATGTTCTTCATATTCAGAGATCTGTTGCAGAAGATCTGTTTTGCAATCTCAATCTGGCATCCTCCTTCCGGAGAGGACCATATTGATGGTTTTTGAAAGCCATCACTGCTAGACACGTTCTGACCTTTTGATACCTTGTCACCAAAAACAGTCCTTTGATTCTCATCCATTCTGTACCCAGCTTGCAAATGATTAACTCCTGATAGATAGAGTTAAGTTTGAACATAAACATTGTGCCTCATCTTGTAAACATACATCATTTAAGAAATTCAACACTTAAAATTTTATAAAAGTTTGTGTGATTGCATGATTCCCTCCTATTACCCATTACATGGACAGAGCCAAAATCCATGGTGGGTATTCAAAAGGCCATCTTTCTTAAGCCTACAGTAAAACAGCAAGCGTTCCAATTTCCAAAAAAATGACCATAAATTGCAAACATCAAAACAATCCAATTCATTACATATATTGAAACTAATTTCAACAGAGATTATTTATCTACTTGTCTCTACTGTTGAATAGTTTTACTAAATATAGCATTCATGAGCAGAATACAAGCCCACGTATATGTGGACTTGGAACAAGTTGACTAATCTACATGGTTTCAACTATAGAAGAAATGACTAACGATAGAATAAAACCCACTTTCTAGTTCCTATTCAAAAAAAGACGGACTATTAAAGAGTACAATTTTTCAAATATGAAAAATTCCCGGGAAAACAAAGACCATGCAAATGTTATCTACAAGCAAATCCCAATCAAACAGTAAAATCGGATAGTTTCAAAGCTCTCACTGTAAGAATCTTCCAAGAAACGCTCAAAGTATCAATTTAACGATCAATTACCAGTGTTTTAACCAATTCGCCCCCACCTTCCTACTACAAAAACAACTTTTTTGAACAAAATCACAACGAAACGACGTACGGCAGTCCAATTTGTGGTTTTTTTTGGTAGAAACGAGAGAAGAAAGAGCAAGGCAACGGACCTGAAGTGTGAAAAGGTCTGTGGTTGGGCACTTTATGGAGGAGCAAATTTCGGGGAAGAGGAAGAGAGATGGAGAAGACGCAAAGACAGAGCGGTTTCCTGGGAATTCGCATCCTCGTTGAATTTAAATACGCATTTCGGGAATTGGATGCACAAGAATCCGATTCGCTATTACACTAAGCTTCTTGATGCCGATGCCGATGATGACGATGATTCAATTTGCGGCTTGGGCATTAAAAGCAGCCGTATTATTCCTATCCCAAATTGGACTATCCATATCAGGGAATCACATTATATCGATTTTGGACTCACATTATATCGATTTTGATTTCCAATCAACCATCAACACCACCGACTGGTTCAGTTCATAAAGTGTTCTCACATGAGAAAGAGTGGAAAATGAGTTAATGATATTAAATGAATGACCGAAAAGGGGGCTCCTTGGTAGCCGTTAGTGCCACGTGGCGGCTGCACGGCGGAGATAGAGCGCGAGTCGCTGGATTTTATGCCTGCGTCTCGTCTTTTTCAGTTTTTGTTCTCTCACAAGAGAAACAGAAAAAAGGAAAGTGATTAACTGCTTTATATCTCTTAATTTTATATGGTTTTATAAAACAATACTCCCTCTGATTCATAATAAGTGTCGTTTTAGATACATTTTAATTATTCAAAATAAGTATCTTGACTTTGTATGCATGTTTATAATTTTACTTCCAAAATTAACCTTTAATTTCTCTCTTATCTTAATTACACAGATCACAATTTCAAGGCAATTTAAGTATATAATTTTTCTCACATGCTAATTTAATAAGGGTATATCTATAATTTTATTAGCTTTCTTAATAAGCGTGTATTTTTTTAAAATGACACTTATTATGAATCAGAGGGAGTGCTAGTTACTTGCTTTTTACCACCTTATTTAAACAAATAAAGAAAACAGAAATGTAAAACCACGAAGTTTACAGCTGTTTGCCACCATACTTCACATGCATGTATAGTTCTTGTCAACTTTGTTTTAGTGATAGCGAGGTAAATAAAGACTTTAGCGACTCCTCTGAACCCGAACCAGTCAAGATTGAATTATAAATAAGTTCAGGCCTCACAAGTAGAGAGAAAACTAATCGATTTGTATTCTATATGTCACTTCCTTTCTTTTCGTAGTGTAAGCAACTTTAGAAGATGTATGTTCCGTAGGTCAAAAGAGAGAGCTTTGAGGAATTTGAAGATGTGGAGATGTAAATAAAAGAAGAGAAGATATACCCTGGAACCAACTCTTTAGATCCATACCTTATCATTGTCTTCTTTTTGGGTTGAAAATACACTACAGTCCAATGCTCCTAACTACTAAAAACAAAGGGGGGGAAAAAGGAAAGATCAACAAAGACATTACACACAAAATCTTTTGATTTTGTCCCACCAATTCAACAATTCCTTTGCCTTTCACCTTTACCCCTTTTTAGTGCCTGTGTTTTCAATCGATCTAATTGCATCTAAATTCTCTTTTAATCTTCTCTTATGCCTCCTCTTCTTTATGTGGTTAGTGTGGCTTATTCCTTCTTTTTTTTTTTCCGGTCTTCTCAACTTTAACTCGCCACCACACCAGCACAAAAGCGCCGCAGCATATACAAAAGGAACACATCTCACGAGGTTTCGGTGCACAACGAGCCATTTTCAGTATAAACAACTTTAAAGATTATACGTAGTTCAGAGTAAAAGCACATTATAATATATAAATGCCATTTATTGAAACTCATATTTTGCTCAATCAAACACTCGGATAAGAGTTTGACAGCTTTGTACACACTATGGTTTCTCCGACATTTACGGTACATTATAAGAGTTTGACGAGTTGAGCGATTTCGTAAGATTCTTAGATATGAGTTGCGTTATATGAGAATGAGATCGCAAGAATAAAAAGCCAAGTCATGATGCCCTTTGATACTAAAGCACCATAAACGCACATGCAAGGCCTTCTTCAGTAAAAGTTGGGAGGTCTTCCTGTTCTACATTTGCTTTGCAGGCATTTAAGATTGGAGATACGGACTCGGTGTCTAGTGGACATTTTACAGTAGTTATAGCAGGATAGGCTTCTGCTACTTCAGTCTCATTCAATGAGCAAGCATTTTAAAACAACAGGCCTACATATAAAGATGTCTTCTAACGAGGTCAGATTCAGACACGTAAATTATAAGATTAATCAGAAAATATAAATTAATTACATAATCCCCTGAAATTAGCAGTGGCCGACATCCTGTTCCCGCCATCAGGTTTCCCTGGCCAAGCTTTCGAAACTACTTCTGTTCAATTTTGTTGGGATGCTTAAGAAACTGCAGAATTTTGTAGTAAATGAACAGAGTCATATGAGATCTTTTATTTATAGAATATATAAATATATATGTTACATGTTCGTATGAAAAAAGGACTGATTAATTAAACAAGTAGAGCATAAGAGGTCATATATTATATTTAACTGCGTTGCTTTGGTTTATGTTCTTCAACTTCCTCCCCCGTAAAGTGCCAATTATCTCTGCTTCCAAATCCCAACCTTAGAGGGATCAGATTTGGAAATGGACTGAAAAGGCAGAGATTGTAGGCAATTTAACTTGCACTTTAAAAAAAACATAAGGGTCATTAGCCGTACGGTGCTAGTCGATTAAAGAAAAAAAAAAAGAAAAAGATGAATTTGGTGCACTAGTAAGGATTATTAAGAACATCTGCAGTTGAATGGTTTAAGCTCTGAACTGCTCTGCCCTTCTTGGAAAGAGGCTCTGGTGAAGAAGACACCGACCACGAATCGTTTGAGCTATCCGAGCTAAAGGACAGATTCAAATCCATTACGCCTTTTGGACTGCCCGGAGACGAACCACACTTGCGTTTGTTTGATTGGCTGCAATGGTTGTCGTTTGGTGCCAATTCCACAATGAGCTCACAGCAATCTGCTACTTTATCCTGTTTACACGTAACAAGTTTTCAAGATTCAGTAAATATAAAGGCGAAGTTTTTCTGCTTTAACATGGCCCAGATGAAACTGAAAATTCAAGTACATAAAAATGGGTGACCTTTTGGATTCCAAGAATGCCCAGTAACTTTGTTTCATATTCAGTTCCCAGACAAGGCTCTACATCATTAATGACTTGCAGCATTGTAGCAGTAGCCACTACAGAGGGTAGATAATGCATTGACCTAGAATCTGCAGAGAAGAGATCCATTGAAGTCAAAGTTGAGAACTAACGCAAAGGAAAAAATATGATCTTTGTATTGGCTTAACGCCATGGACTAAGCTGATCTAATTTTGAACAAAGCTAATGGAAACTTTAGCGATTACTTGCCTGAGATGACAGAGAGAATTATGCGCTCGCACCTCCTCAAGGTTTCCCAACATAGAAGGTCCTTTAAACCAAGTCTCCTCGTAATATAATCAATAAATGATAATGGAGTAACAGGATTCATTTTCCATCGAAGAGTAGAGAGAACCAAGATCTCCATTCTCTGGATAGTCTTGACATCAAAAAAATACCTAGTATCCTCCACCTACGCAAAACAAAGAATCCGGCATTGATGAAAAAGTCAAGCCTAAAGTTTTAAACATCATAAACAACTACCAACAGGGGAATGGGAGAAATATACACATATTTACCTGAAGATCCAATAGAAGAGGAACTTGGGTCTCTTCCACTTTAGCAGCAAGTGAGAGACAAGCCAGAGCAGCGAGTTGGGTCCTCCATGGCTTATCTGGCTGGAGATGGAAGCTAACTAGGAATCTATCAAGATAGTTAACGGCCAAAACTGCAGTGAGAGCTGTGAAAGAATAGTATGCATTGACCTTCAACATCCACTGTACAGCTTCACATCGGGCCCCAGAAAGAAACGAATTGGTTTCCAGGTTTTTGTACAGTTGATTTTGCTCTTCTTTGGAAAATAATGTTGAAAGTTCCTCATCGTCCCAAGACAAGTCCTGCTCTAGTAAGATTGGGAAAAGCCTTCGGTCACTGTTATTTATACTATAATAAGTCGTCTCTTCTTCGTCTTCCTCCCAATTCTCCTCCGCGCAGTAGAGAACATCAGAAAGAAAGGTAGCGTTTTGTTGATACTGTGGTTCTTGTAGCTCACTTGATTCACAGCTGTGCTTTGCCATCTTCTTCTAAGAAGAAGAGGTTCAGATCTTGGTTCATAACAAAGGATAAAATGAAGAGAAGGTGAAGACACGAGAATGGCCCAATGGCCCAACCTCAGCCATTTCTCACCGTCGATGTGACAAAGAGGTGGTGATGGTGGAGGAGAAGGGGGAGGAGTGAGCAGTAAGCAAATGGTATGTGTACGAGTGTTTTATTTTAGTGTTGGTGCTGTGGGTTTGGAGCTTTGGGGCTGAGGCTTGGGACTGGGGCTGGGTCTTATTTGTTTATTAGGGACTGGTCGAGAGTCTACCGCCCGAGACCTGAATCATGGGCCACGCAGCTCAATTACTCGACACGTGACACTTGTACCTTATGGTCCTACTATTCAATTCCAATGTGTTTGTGTTTTGTTTTTACTTTTTCACTTAATTCATTTTTCTCGTACCATGAACTCTTTTTTAAAAATTTGGCACATTAGAAATGTCAAAATGGAGGGTTGTCCTTAAAGTTACAAGCTTATAGGGACTTCGCAGACTATGATTGGACCATATCAGAGACCCTCTGCTTCCTCTAGTTTTAGGATTTGATCTTCTCTTTTTACTCTCAAAGTAGGAACTTTGTTTTTCACCGTTCGGGATGGCTGCCTACACGTTACAATTTACACAGACCCCGACGTCTGAAAGTAACCTTCGATCCAGTGTGTATTGATGGACAGAAATATAAAATGTTAACATCTTGATAAAAAGGTGGTCATTGGATCACAAAGAAATACGATAATTAAAATTTATTGATATAATTACATGAAATAACAATTATTATATTTATTACATAAATTAAACAAAAATAGTTTAACATTATATTATGAGTTTAATAAAATTTTAAAATATTTTCTTGTCACAAATCATATTTAAAATTGTTATTAAGAGTTTACGACTTTTTGTTTGAAATTTCCTAATCTATAAGATTAATTTTTTGCGATTATTTTTACTAATTTTATTTTATTATTTATAATAAAGATGACACTAAAGGTCATCCAAGATTGGACACAAACAGACAAAAAAGGTTCGTAAGTACGACAAGAAAGAAGAAAGCATTTAATACGTTAAACCTTCAAAGTTTACGAATCCATTGTTCGGATAAGCAATTATTACTCTATTATATGGGTTCGTTGCATTACTCCACTCTCGGTAGTAACTAGAGGAGGCAATCGTCCGGACCAGATCCTTGGAGCCAACATCTTGTTCTAACTCTATTTTGTGCGTTTTATATCTGTTTACATCCAAAATGACGTTACTTTTAGCATAATACAGGGTGTAAACCCAAATCGCCCGTGCATGACATTGTAATTACATCAGGAGTCGACGGAGCTGTCAAAAGAAGAAAGCGAATGAACACTCTACATAAGAAGTTTCGATTAAGCCACAAATCTTTTTCCCATAGCTTCATATTACACGTCTCGGGGTTCTTGTTCTATAGGTTGGAAGATTGAAATCTATTGAATTAGGACGAGATACTGGGAATAAACCACTACACTTCCCAATGTAATTTACTGTCTCAACAGGACAACTCAGTTCCTTTAATCTTTTCGTACGTAAAAAGAGGTGTCTCTCCTGCAATTCTCTGTGCCAACCCTATAATTCATTATAACGTTTCGAAAGAGAGAAAAAGCCACAGAGAAAGATATGTGTTTTGTGCCTTTGTCTTCTGTTTTTAATCGCAATTCTTCTCTTTGTGCCCTTGTGTATTTGTTGGTTAATGGAAATTTTAGTCCTGTAGACGATGACTACCCACTGGGACGACCGTAGGTTTCTTTTCCCCCCTTCTGATACGTTGCTTTCCCTTCCTTTCTTTTTTCCTCGTCTTTTATAGGCTCGAAGTTCAAGAAGTGGAGCTAGAGAACTGTAGTGAGTGCATATGAAAAAGGGTTAGTGCAAGCAGGTAAGATGGAATCAATGGAGGCAGGGTGGTTGTGTTGGTTTACAGTTCACTAAACAAAGTAAAATTCAGGTTAGGGAAAAAAAAGTAAGAAGAAGATTGCCACTCTTGTTGAATAGTAAGAAATTCAAACGCACACTCCTGTTTTGTGTTCCCTTCTTTTACTTTTTACGTGATGATTATGTCAAATATTTTTATAGACTTATCACTCCAGTTACTGAAAAACCATCAACCACAGTAGTTTCATCATTCTGGTAAAATGCCAGATGCAAAGCCCGCACTCCTCTCCACCTAGACATTAAAAAGCGACCTTTATTGGAACTCTTCAGCCATGACAAAGACCTGTTCTTACACCTGATACTGTTTGTCTGCTCAGACCAAGCAAATAGATTGCAGACACGCATACTTCGTCGAGCAAACTAATTCCTGGAAATGCACTTTCAAGTTCACATTTTCATAATATTATTTGGAACAAAAGTTGAATAGTAAGAAATTCAAGACAAGTTGGGACTTATACGTATCCAGCTGGTAACCCACTGATAGAAAAAGTCACGAGTACGACGTAACGAGTTTGTAACGAGTAGATCTGAAAATGGTAAAAAGTTTATAAGTGGTCACGTTAAACTATACAAAATAATTAGTTTTGTTATTTTGTCAATTGTTAGTTCAATTATTTAGTGGATTTTACACTTTGTTTATATTAAAAAAAATTAATATAATATTAGAATAAGTTTGATCCGAATTATTAATTTTTTAATTGTCCGTTTAGATGTCAAATCCTAACAATCTGATATGGTTACTACTGTATTTATTTTAAGTAGCAATTAGATATCTAATCTTGGTTGCAATTGAGGGGAGTGTTAGAATATCACATGTTGATTAAACATGAAAATGTTAAAGAATTTATAAGTAGTACGGGTTTACTATCCAAATGACTAATTCTAGTTATTTTGACAATAATTGACTCGAATCTAATTATTATTAGTAGACTCTACACTCTTTCCATATTAAAAATCTAATAATAACATACCATGCGGATCGTAAATTTTCATTATTGATGCATGACAATTAACGTCTGCAATCCAGTTCCATAATTTTCACTGGTGCGGGTAATGACGGTCTTCTGGAGTTGAAAGACGCTTCTCTTCCCGATCTTAACTGCAACTATATATACTAAGGCTCTGTTTGATTTGATGGTTTGGAATGGAAGGGGATGGAACGTAACATGTTTCCATCGCTTGTTTGAGAGTTTCATAATGGAATAGAATGAGATGGGATGGAAGCGGAGGGTTTCATGTTACGTTCCGTTCCTTCCTAAACAGTGAAAATAAAAAACCTCCGATTTGGGAGGTTTAGAATGGAACGTAACCTAATAAATACATACTACCTAATATACCCTTAATAATTCTTCTTAATATCAACTCTCACCAAATCATAATATTAATAT
>JAOTBA010000006.1:2117555-2127852 GCA_025629845.1 Erythroxylum squamatum
TAAAATTAATAATAATAAGAATAACTTAATAATAATAATAATAATAATAATAATAATAATAAACCAAACATATTTTTGTTTTTCAAATTTTTACTAGAAATTTCAACTAAATAGGTTTTTGTTTTCAGTTTTTATATTTCAAATCTCAACTAAACAGGTTTTCATTTAAAAAGAACAGAAACTAAAAACAAGAAACAAAACTAAAAACAACAACAGAAAAATAAAAGTAGAACCAAATGACTCCTAAATTATCCAATATGATTGATTTAACGAGAGCGAAAACCTAAAATTTTCAATTGAAAAATGATATTCTTTAGTTTTTAAATTTTAAAAAGTATTTAATTCAAATTCGGAATTATTCAAACCCAATCGAATCCAAATTCAAGTTCGATCTTAATCGAAATTCAAAAACAAAATTTGGGATCAGGCTCAAGATTGTCGATCAAGTGGAATAAGAATAATGTAATGTAATTCAACAAAAAGAGGAAAAAAAAAACTAATGGGCATAGGATAGGAATATATACGTAAAGTTGGGTGCTAGCTGTAACAAGAATTAAACTATAGGTCCAAATTGATAGGTAGGTCGCTTTCAAGATGTGTGACGATTGACATGACATGCTTAACTCATTCAATCTCGTCCACAACTACATACATAATCGCATATAATAATTGTATGGATAACGAGTAAAAAGTCATTAAAATAAAATTGTCGTACGAAAAAAGAATTCAACTCCAAGCCAAAAACCTTTTATTAAATACTATTTCGAAATTTTTTTAGATGCATACTAAATAAATATTCGAATTAGTATAATAACTTACGAATCATGTTAACCAGTTATTTTACACTAAGTTAGTTTTATATAATAGACTCGATTAAAATAATATAGGTAGGAGGAATTGAACACAAAACTTTTTGATCTCATGTTCCTCTACTTTTTTAACTCGACCATCAGTGACGAAATTACTCGGGACCCAATGGTACACTGGGTCCCTAAGATTTTACCAAAAAAGTATGTTTTTTAATATATATATATATTTTGATAACTGAACAAGACCTTCTCTTGAAGTGTGCCGCGCCGTTACCGTCAATGTGATTTGTGAAATATTGTATGAAGAGGGATGTTCCAAAATTTTTCTTTCAGATGGAGGTGATTAGACATTAATCCCATAAGGTTTTAAACAAATTTCAAGAACAGACCAGTACCAATAGCGACATGGAAAGTAATCATGGACTTTTTAGTGACATCGGCAGTTATTGAATTGGGATCTTCCTTTAAAAAGTTAGAAATGGTAATCCAATCACTTTTAATGGCAGCTTTGTACAGTGGTAAGTAACGATCGACACGATCTATAAAAATTAGGCGATGATCATTGTAATTTTAACTATTTTATATTCTTAATAAAACTTTATTTTTTATTTAGTTTTGATATAAATTTTTTTATAAAATCTATATTTTATTTGGGCCCTCTTATCTTAAATTCTTAGCTCCGTCACTATCGACCATCCCTAGAGGGTCACTTTTTATACACTCACCCCTTTTATTATTAAAAATAAAATATGTATGTTATGAAAAAATTAGTTGAACGAAAATACAATTATTTTATAAAGTATGATTTTTTAATAATATTAAATTGTTTTTTAAGAAAAATGAGCCAAATTATAAGTATTTTACTAATTTTATTTTTAAATTATTCAACTTACATAATTTATGAAGTGTTGGACATAAATATAAAATAACATTTTCATTTAAAATATGCTTAAAATATAATAATTATTAGAATTTTTAAACTGTTAAAGATATATATGTTATCATTAACTTATATTATTTATTGATTTACTTAGGTAGTATTTATTATATACTTATTTGTTAATTTTTTTATCCATTATTTAGTTTTTTTTCTCATGGGTTATTTATTATTTATTTGCAAAATTTCGGTTTATTTGACTGCGTATTTTTTAACCTTCCTAAAACTAATATGTGAAATATAAGTTGAAATATGAGTTTGGCTGAATTTTAAATATTTTTAAAAATATATTTAAATAAATTAAAATCAAGAAGAAATAATTTATTAAATTTAATAAAATTATTAATTTTGAAATTGTTTGCATATTTACCATCTCTACATATAACTCAATAAATTAAATATTAGATTTATTAATTATGGTCATATCTCAAATTCATCAATTAATTGATTTGTAATATCATAATATATTTGAAAAGGCCTATAAATAAAAAAAAACCATAAAAGTGTTGATAATTATTTTAATTTCAAATTTTAAATATATAATAATTATTTTATCAGGATTTATTAACAATAATCCAAAAGAATTGCCACGTATGTGTCCGTTAATAACCGTTAAATCAAAGGCGGGTATTGAATCCTAAAACAAACACATTAAAATCATGAGTTCCTTTTCACCTTCTTCTTCTGCACCTTCAATCCTACTCAATTCACTCCCTCCAAAATCCCCAATTTCAAACCCTAAAATCACCCCAGTTCGTCTCCGTCTCACCGGCATCTCTCGCAGAAGCGTCGCTTTGCTCTCGTTCCTCGCTCTGCTCTCGCAACCCGCTCCGGCCACGGCCTTCTCCATCGGCATATGTAGCCCCGTCATTCCCTATTCATTGATTTTTTTTTATTTTTTTTTGGAAACGCTAACACTGATTGTGTGAGAATTACGCAGCAGGACCCAAGGATTGGCTTAAAGACCAGAAGAGGAAGTCTGCTAAGTTCCTACTGGCTCCCATTGACGCTTCCCGCGAAATTCTTCGCTCTGTTTATCTCCTACTCTGTACGTATGCTTTTCTTTTAGAAAACCTTTTCACTACTCTATCTCTCACTCTGTATGTTACTGTAACTCTAACGTGTGAAAAATTTGCTGGTTTTTATGATTTGATCAGCAAGTAGTGATTCTGAATTTACGGAAAAGGAGTCAGAGGAAATTCAGAGGCAGTTGAAATCCGCTTTCAGGGATTGTGTCGCGCAAGAGCGCAATTCCTTCGTTAATTTTCAGGCGAATACCGGTGTTGAGGTATTGAAAAATTTCTCTGTTTCCACATTTGATTACTTTCCAATATCTTACTTTATTAATTAGCACTTGAATCGTTGCTTGTTCAGGTTTGTACGTTTAGATTAATTATGAAAAATGCTTCTTCATTGCTTGACAAAAAGGACCCTATAAAGCTGGAAGCTGAGGCGATACTAGATGACCTTATAAAGTAGGTAACCCTATTATTTCTTTCTTTCTATGGGTGTGCTGTTAATGTTTTCTAACGCATGGTTTGGTCATTTTTTATATGTTGTATTGACAATAATACCTGTAAAATAATGAAATCAAGATGCAAGAAATCTTATAACCATCTTGAAGTTTACGGCTTTTGTAGCTGGTTCTATGCACGTATTTAAGAGGTTAGTGAAACCAAAATCAAAATTATGATTACGGAAATCTCATATTTGTATGTTAGCTGCTTACATGTACCTAATGCTGATTTCTGAAACATTGTCACATCAAAAGTTATCTCTGCTTTTCTTTATCTTTGAAATTGTGAGTCTTATATGAAATAGTCGTGCTGTTTCATTGTCAAAAACCGTTTTAGAGTATTTTGAATATATCAGTTTCTATCAGATTCCATAGGGGAATGATAGGAATTTCAATTATTAACAAGTAATTTATTTCTTATTGGCTTCAGATCCTACTTTCTTTGGTCAATTTTTATTGCTCATTCTCATTGAGATGAGGAGGTGCTAGAAATTTGAAGTTCTGAGCTTTCTTCTTGTTGATTCTTTTTATGCAGATCTTTCTCTTCTCTGAATGGTGTGGCTAATGAAGCCAATATTAAGCTTGCTCGCAATAGGTAATGTTATCTTTTAACCTGCAATTGTGTAGCTGGTGTATCTTTGAACAGTCATCACATGTGCATGGTATGGCACTAATGTGCATGATCCTATTTACAAATTGTGCTGTAAACATTGGCCTTTTCTAGCTTTTATGTTGAACGAATAGCCAAAATTCTACTAAATAAGTCAATATTTGCTTAAAAAGTTTAGACTTGTTATAGTTAGAGATGACAGTTGGCCCGCCCCGCCCTAAGGATAACGGGCTAAGCTTAGGCTCAGGCTACCCAGACCCAGCACTGCTCAAGGCTCGACATATATAAGTAAAACGATGTTGTTTTATATTTTTAATTAAAAATATAAAAAAACAGCTTAGGCAGGGTGGACTTGGAGTAAGGCCCGAGCCCAATCCGACTCATTGTCATCCCTAGTTTTCCTAGAGTGGATGCTTTTAATGTTGATGAACTATATAGTTCTATTTGATTTTCATAACATTTAAAAATGTGTAATGTGTCAAAATGTTTTATATGAGTTCTTTCTTTTTTGTTCTCAGACTAATTGTTGTTTCCAGCTAACAAAGTGGTTCAAAATTAGATTAATCCAGTATTCTGTTTACTGCGAAAGAGTCCAGGAATGCATGGAATCCAGTAGCAGAAGTTATGTTCTGGAGTAGAATTACGGAGAAACATTATTTTTTCCTTTTGATTGGAATTTTCCTATTTACTAATGAAACATTGTCATTGATTTGTAAGGAGTTAAAAAGGGAGAGTTTTCTTTAATTATGGTACCTTTTGGGCAGCTGGCATTTGTTCATTTTGCTGATACAGCTTTCGAGTTGAGAATAGTTTGACTGATGTGAATTGTGGAATCACTGTTGCAAAAGTTTTGAACTCCGTTTCTTTGCTACTCAAATGGTGAAAGTGGATACACTTGTATTTTACCAAAAATTTCCTAATGTCTGTACTCTTTTGTCTTTCTTTTGTCGTGCAGGCAAAAGGCAGTTGATACTCTCATGGATGCTTTATCCTCACTAGACAAATTTGAGCAGAGTGTGAAGGACTGCCTTGAAGCGTGATTAATGTTAATTTTGTTTCAGCATTAAAATTTTCAGGCCAATACCTGTTTACGAGGTTTTGCAGTCACTTCTTTCTTTTAGTAGTTTGTCATAAGTTTGGCTTGAATTGGTTGCATCTTCCTTCCCCTACGTTGTTTTCATTGGTGCAATCAATTTCCTTTTCGTTGAATTTTATGTATCTTCTTACAGTCTTCCACACAGACAAGGTTTCTCTATCATGGCATCTTGACCATAAAAAACAGTGAACTTGGCTCTCTTCTGTCTTTCTTTTATTTAGTCTTAAGTTTGGCTTGAATTGGCTGCATCTTCCTCCTCTTCGTTGTTTTCATTGGAGCGATCACTTTCCTTTTCATTGATTTATGTATCTTCTGACAGTCTTCCACACAGACAAGATTTCTCTATCATGGCATCTCGCGACCGTAAAAAAAAGTGTAACTTGGCTCTGTGAAATTTCCTTTACTTCTTCTTTGAATACTTTCTTGAACATGGTATTAGTTTTCTTTCTCTCTCGCCATACTTGCAGAATCAAGTATCCACTCTTCGAAAATTCACTCTCATTCACTATCAGCTAACCAAAATGTTTTACCTGAATAGCTGTGAAAAGCTTGTCATAGAATGTTAATAATATTTTTAATTGCTATTTAAGTAATTCAAGATGAATATAGTGATTAATGGTCAGCTAGGAGACTATTGATTGGTTTAACATAGTTGCTAAAATTGGTTTGATATACTATCGTTGTCTTCACGACGAAGATCTTAACATATTATGATTGCCACGGGATAAGATGTATTTCAACGTACCAATCATTCGTAGCTCCTGTGGCTTAGAGTCTTCGTATACATATCTCATGGGAGCTTGGTAATGTGAAAATTATGTATTGCAAGTATAGAACTACTCTCTCTCTCTCTTAATGGTACCAATAATGCTACTTTATGCATCCCTCCACTCCAGAGGGGTCTTTCATAAATTAGTTATTATCCGCTCGAATTATTTTTATGCTTTCACGTGTACATTCCTGACGGCTTACTGGCCATGGTTGTTATAAGTTACAATTGTTAATACTTCATATTCTTTCTCTCTGGCGTATATACTGTAACGTAGTGAGAATTTTGTGTTGCGTGTATCTCTGGCATCTTGAGCTCTTATTGTTGACGTATGATCACCAGGAGTATGATACATAACCATGACCTATATATTCTTTTATCCATCTTTTTGTGTTTGGTCCTCGAGCAAACAAAAATTCTTTGCTTTTTGTACTGTGTAGAATACTTAGCTTGATCGTAGTAGAAGAATCTATATGCCGATAATTGCATCACAAACTAAATTAAGAACTTCCTGAAAAGATCTGTAGCATGGCTGTATGATTTTTATAGATGATTTATTAGATTATTACTTCGTAAAAATGATGCTTACTTTATATTGTATTTGATGTAGACACCTATGGTTTCTACATTATGCTCAAATTGCCTTTTATATGGACTACGTTTGACTGGTTAGACCAGATGCCTGCACCAAATACAGGCGGCAGCAAGGTGATCCATCATCTGGGTGGGTTTGCATTGACCTGGGCAAGCTGCGGAGCTTGTTGAACAGATTTGATGGATCGGGCGTGAGCCCAAAATGAGCATCAGGGTCGCCAATCTGTGAAAGCTTTACATGGGAAAATCCCAGAGATGGAAGTAAGCGCTCTGGCCAATCACAATAGAAATGGAAGTTGGAGCTGGATAGCGTTGTTGATTGCTTGTTCATAAAATCTGCCAACAGAATCGTGTTGGCAAGGGCACACTTATCAGCAATGATCTGCAATACTTGCAAGGCGTCAGAGTGGGAGAGGTAGTAGATGATACCTTCTAGAACCCAAACTGTACTTTTTTCTGGAACAAAGCCTGAGTTCTGAAGCTTTTCAAGCCAATCGTTATTCGTTATGTCAGCTGCCACTCTACATAAAGATTTTGCTTTCAATGTTGGATGCTGGTCGTTGTTGATTGATTCGTTTGCTGCCTCTAAAAGAGTGGTTTTAACTTCTAAAACTTCAGGAAAATCAACTTCAAAGACATCGCTCTCCTTCAGGCAGCTTAGACGGTATGCTCTGGTATCCATTCCTGACATTGGATAGCAAAGTTTTGTTACCAGACATAGTAAGATGTTTTAACTACTTGAATGCGAAATAACTTTTCCTATTGCCCGTCACTAGAGCAGCCTAAGAGAGCACTCATCTTTTATTCACTCCAGGCATTCAATTACCAGCGGTCAAATTATGTCACAAGTTACTGTTACATAGACTAATCAATAGCAGTCTGGAGTCGCACTAAAGCTTTATCTTGTCTTTTCTTTTCAGTGGCTGGTTGTATCATCCACTAACTGACAAAACCGCTTGTAGTTCAGTAGACTTAGTCGAATCTTGAACTTTATGGTTCACTTTCGACAACTGTGCACCCTAGTTTGATCTATATGCAGAAATTTTGTCAGGGAAAGCACAATTGACTAAAGGTCAGAACCTCTAGTATGATCTACTGATTCCTTTCTGTAATAGTTACATATAACTGGACTTGTGTCATGGCCCATGTTTCAATTCTAGATGTTAAAGTCTGAATTATACTATGATTTCTGACTTTAAATTTGAAATGAATGCTGGGAGAGGGGACTGATATCAGTCAGATTTCAGACTTGAAACAAGTAAAATTGATGAATAGATGGATGACCAACCTGCGCCAAGGAGGACTACTTGTGTTCCCCCACTTAAAGAGTCAAGAGCAGCTTCTAGCTTCGAATCAAACCAAAGGGTTCGAACTGCAAGAATTACTCCTGAAATTTCCCTGGCATTGTTAAGAAGGTCATTCTTTATCTTCTCATGACATTTTCTAAGGTATGTCTCTCCTGCTAGCAAGTCTGCAAGTGGGTCATGAGTAACATGCTTCCACAGTGCTCTTCCAGCCGCGGTTTGGCATGCTGACTGTCGGAGAAAATCCCACTTATTTTGGATAGTTGCGTGGAGTTTTTGAACTGCATCGGTATGTAATAAATGTGGGAGCTTTAGCTCTTGCCATTGTGCATCTTCCTGCAAGCCATTGTTATGAACTGACATGTTTCTAAATTTAAAGAGAAAAGCGAATGCTCACAGAAGAGAGAGTGTTGGACGAAGCATGAAAATATATACACAGGTAATGGAAGAACAGTGTATTCTAGCTGGGGATAAGAAAAGAGAACCACACATATACCAACGTTTCAGAACAAAGCGCAATCGTATCCACCTTCTCCGCCTCGATTTAAAGGACGGTAACAATTTAATCCACGAGTTTTGAGCTTCTTCTGCATGATCCTTCCCTGTCAACCATCACTTTCACGTCGAAAAAGTGAGGAATTGTGAAATTGCCCCCACCGGTGAAAAGATGTATTTATTATCAGCTGTGAGTGGCTCTCAACTCCCTAGCTAGCAGGATAATGCCCCTCACAGTCGCACGACAACAGGTACTAGATTGTCTTTTGGTTGCAGATGACAAACATTGATCGAATCCAATGCAACAGGATTTCATGTCACACAAAGACAGCTAATAGAAAACAGTGGTTGACAAGTGATCATGTTGGCAAATGAATGGTTCTAAATGAGACAAGGTGCCACTTTGAATGACCAGCTGACGTACAACGCCAGAATTCAACTTATGGTACTTTGGATATTTCTGGTATATCTAATCCAACCCTTCTAGTAAATTCTCGAAAAGTGCATTTTAAAATTTAATATTTACAATAAAATATAATTTAACATTTAACATTTGGAGCATTCAAATTTAATCTTAAAATTTTTAAAATAAATCTTAAATAAATAAAAAATTTGACAAGCTTAACTTACGAATATACATTTCACACAATAAGTCCCACTTGTCACGTGTCAAGTAGGATCTATTGTTATATATTTTATATAATAGCTAATGGGTCCATTTTAATTTTAAAAAATATAATAATATTATCTCATATCAGCATTAATGTGTTATTTAAGTAACGGGGAGTTAACTTTGTTAGTAGAACCCACGTTTTTATTTAAAAAAAATAAAAAAATAATGTTAGCACTGACGTGATATTTAACTAATAAAAAATTAATTTTATTAAAATTTTGATCTATTTAAGGTTTGTTTTGAATATTTGAACATATTAGAGATTTAATTTAACGTTTTAAAACGTTAGGTCATTTTTTGTATTCCATTTTGAACATTGAAATTCAAAATACATTTTTAGCCTTTCCGTGCTCACTACAACGTTTAAATTGTACTATGACGCATCTACTTTGAATAAATACCTGCCCAATTTTCGTATTATACAACTTGATGATGATAATGCTTTATTGGGATAGGAGTAAAACAATTATTCTGATAAGTTGTAACATGAGCTTTAGTATGAGTTCACAATCGAACATGAAAAAGAAATAAATAAAAAAATGTAAAAAATATCTGATTTTAGTTTTATAATTTCAAACGAATTTTTTAAGGCCGAAACGAGAACAAATTTACCGACAATTTCACGAAATCTGTACACCGGTATATGTTAAAGCCTTTATGTAGTTTTTTATACACGTGAACTTTTGAATGAGTCAGAGTATCCTTACATTTTCGATTTGCTACAGTAACTACAAGAGACCTTAAACTTCTTTATATAATATCCATATCGGGCCTCTCCATTTCAAGTTCAATATGAGTTCGGTTTATACTGATCGGGATATATTTTCTTCCTAGACTTTGGTCCATTAATTTAAATAATTTATTGGGTCACATTATTATTTTTATCCGAATTAAATTTACATAACTTAATCAATAAGTTATTAAAAATTGTTAAAATATAAATAATTGTTGTCCACCAAATAAAAAAATCTAACAGTTAGAACCATGAGATAATTGTTGGAATCCAACCGTGATAGAATCATAGGAGCAATGGAAAACAAAAATTTTTACGGATTTCGAGCGGATCCTGATAATTGATTAAACTTGAGCAAAACACAAATCAATTTATAAATCGTATCTTGTTCGCTTTCCATTAAAAAATCTTTGAAACTTTTTCTTATTGATCAATCACGAGTTGTCCAATTATCCAGTCTCTGATGGCATCTACAAAGCAATTCCCAAATTGCTTTAAGAGGAAGAAGACACAAAAGTGCTAGCTTCTAAAAAGCTCTTCCCTTTAAATAGAAAAATCATAATAGTCTTTTATTAAAATTAAATCTCTTTAATTATAATTAAAATTAAAATTAAGTTAATTTTAATAAAATCAATCCCAAAGTTTCTTAAACTTTATAATTAAGTCCAACTTAATTAAATTGAATTTTCTTTCACAAATTGCTCTTTGATGTGTGACCCATTAGGTTCCTAATAAATTGGCAATGATTATAAATTATAATT
>JAOTBA010000006.1:2127952-2146409 GCA_025629845.1 Erythroxylum squamatum
GATGCCGTGGTATCACCCACAAACACACGCCGGGGTATCACCCCCAAACACCGAGAGGTGGGGTGTGGGGTCCAACAGTAAAAGCAACGAGACTTGTCCTGATTGACCCTTTGACCAGAAGCTGAGCAGAAAGTGTTTAACGTATCACGTATTTCTTTGATCTGGTTTATGGAAACCTTTGCGAATAGAATGAGATCGTCGGCAAATAATAAGTGAGAAAGAGGGGGTCTGTCTCTGCTTAATTTGATCGGCTTCCATCGTCCGTTAATAAATAAATTTTCTTAACCTAATTAGAATGTCAATTTTAGCCCGATTCGATTCGACTTAATTTTGACACGAGTTTTTTGGGCTATGAGTCGAGCTAGGTCGAGCATGGCCCGACTGAAACGTAAAAAACTCATAATTTTTGAATCTTTTTAAAACATATAATCCGATGGGCTGAGCTGGCCTAACCTGTCCATTGCCCATCTAGTCACAGACCGGGCCAACTCTTGCCTGTCCGACCACAGGCCGTTATTGACCCGACCTAAGCATAAACCTAACCCTCAACTTATGTTTGGACTAATTCACCATATCAACTTTATATCTTATTCCCCATTTTTTAAAATATTGGCAATTATTGTTCTTTATGAATATATTAACTAAATTTTTTTAAAATATGTAATAAATTTTCAATCATATACACCAAAATTAACACTTGGTAATTTAAGAAATGGATTTAATGAATTATCATTGCCAAGTATTTAATTTCTAACTATATTAAGACTAATTAAGGTTTTAAAGCCCTTAAACTTGAATCACTAATATTGATACATGCAAAGTTGAAATTTTGAATTAATAATAAATTCGGTTAAATAAATAGAAAAAACAAGAATTTTAAGATCTGATCGACATAAAATCAACTAATGATTAAATATAATTAAAATTTTAAAATATAATTAAAAAAGATTATCAATCTAACGAGAATTTTGAGTTTAATTAAAAAGATTTTTAAATAAATAATAATTAATTCATTTTAGTTTATAAAAAGTTATTAATTTACAAAATTTGTTTGATTAATTAATAACAAAATTTGTCTGATTAATTAATAAATTAATCTGTTTTTAAAAATAAAAATTATTAAAGTAAATTTAACAAAAAATTGAACAGTTCAAAACTTTTAATTTTTACTAATAAACCGATTGGATTAGATGAGTTTTTTTAATCAATTCAATTAAAATTAAATCTAAATTTAAAATAATTTTTTTAAAAAAATTAATAGCTTGAAAAAATTAATAGCTTTCGTCCCGGCGCATTGTTGCCAGGGATAGACACGTACGGACAGCGAACAAATGTCATCATTCATGCAACTCGTAAGCTTTACTGCATTGTTTCTCAATATAATATTAGAAAATTATAAAATTTGTGAGCTTAATTTTACTCTAGTTCATAGTGTGGTTGGAAATATATTTTAGTTTGGTTAAAGCTGGCAATTTTGGTTTGTTAGGTATATGAAAATGGCATTTTTTCTGTTTTGAGTCACCAAATTCAAAGAGTTGATAGGTTCTTCTTCTTCTTTGTGATGATCACCCGAACAAAAAAAGAATAAAAGTGAATGGGTCATGGGTTTGGCAGAGCATAGGTTGCTTGCTCTGTTTCATTGGTTGTTGCTCCTGCTCACATGATAAATCAGGTAACTTGCAGAAGAAGATGGTTTCTTTATCTCTTGATTTTTATGTGTTTGTTGTCAACTTGAGCCTAGCTTCGTGGGTTTTGTACCTCTGACTCGTTCTTTGTTAAATTTGTGTGTAGTTTTCGGTTTTTCTTGTTCCTGAACAGGTGTTGAAGCGTGTGCATGCGTGTTTCGTTGGTGTCACTCAAGACTTTTTGTTGCTTTCTTGTGTTTTTTCTCTTTACGTTTTCCTATTTTTAAGGGTTTCTGTTTCCTAAATATTAGGTCCTCTTTACTATTTTGATACAGGTGATTCGAGGCTGTTTCTGGGTTTCTCTGTTTTCTTCTAAACTTAATCTCACGTGCAATCGTAAAGCCTTTTTCCTCTTTGGGTTCATCTGGGTAGTAAACAAATATTTGCTTCTTTTTGCAACAAGTTTTCTTTTTCTGAGTATCTGATTGCCACTTGTACGGTCCTTTACATGTTACCAGTTCAATCTAAGTTGGGAGGTTTCTGTGAGGGTTAAGCTCTGATGATCTTCATGGAGGGTCCTTATGAAGCATCCAGCAATGGTGAAGCAGAAATTTGCAATCTTCAGTGTCAGATACTCACCATTTCAGTCTCGCACCATATTTTCCTCATCTTGGTTTGATTTGAGAGTCTTTTATGTTAGGATCGGTAATTTTCAGGTTGATGATTTGACCCCCGAGTTTCTTACTCTCAACCACACCCCTCTAACTCGTGATACCCAATTCGAAGTTAATAATGCTAAAAGTGGCATGTGTTCGGACGGTATCTTGTCACTTCTTAGAAGGGATCGAATAAATAAAAAATCTGAAGAAGCTACATTTGTAAGCACAGATAGTATTAGCCTATTAGGACAACTGGGAGTGTGAAATTTGAAGTGTACGAGAAAGATCGTCTTATTCTTTCTGGGGTCTTTCAAATGTCGAACAACAATGGCTAAAATAGGTAGTTTAAAGGCAATGAGAAGAGGTGGAGTATGACTTGTGAATCTGCAATTACAGATGGTACTGGCTTCTTAAAGGGAAAACACATCACCTATCCCAAGTCGCCATCACGAACCATTGAAGTTTACATTACAGGCTGTTTCTCAGGAATGCCTATGATATTAACCAAGACTATGCAGCTTAGTTATGGAAAGAAGCGTAATAGAAAGGGTGTGTTGGATGCAATTCTGGAGAACGAGACAACAGAATCCCTCAAAAACGATTCATCTGGTGATGACCTTAAGGTAAAACTCTTGAAACTTGGCGATAATTCATTTGATTACCATTCTCAGACATTGCATTAAGAAGTGGTCTTGTACTGCTCAAAACAGCCCCATGTTTCTGTGCAGATATTCTCTGTACTTACCCAATTATTAACTTTAGACGGGATGTTCTAAACTGTTGTCTGTTTCCTGTACTGAAACATGTTTCGCTGTCTTAAAGGGTCTCATGCTTCATTAGACATTGATACTTGAACTTGCATGGAGCATCTTATCCTAGATGACACGGGTATGGGTAGAGCACTGTCTCCAAGCTCTGAGATAGTACTCAACTACCTCTCCTCATCCTTTCTGTTACATTGTTTTCAATATCCTTTCACTGGCAGCCTCTGAGTCTGACATTAATGGAAGGAGGCTGCTTTCCACAAGTGGTCCCTCTATCTCCTAGGTGACCAAGTGTTTTGTTGGATTTAGTCCCTTTAGTTTCATATTAATTCTCGTTCAGCTTTATGTAAGCATATCGGAGCAAAGTATTTAATGTTTCTGAGTCTCCAAGTACGGAAGATCCTGAAGCACACATCTAAAATCATTTAGATGGATCTTTGTATGCTTATAGGTAAATATAATTCAATGCTACTGAAACAATTTTTGTTCACTGATTGATACTGAGTAAGAGGTCTCTAAATCAATATAGTTTATAAAAGCACACAATCTGCAGAGCTGCATGTGCTCTTTCCTGTTCCATGTGAAGGGCCTATTTTGGTTCTGTCCCCGAGAAATTTGCACTTTTTGGGATATTGATATGTAGGCTACGATTAATCAGCTCTATAATCTTCCTTCCATGGACTGGAATGTCTTTAGTTTGATCTAAGTAAAGCTCAACCCTTTGAGCTGAAAACAACATAAAAATCTCCTCTGTTTGATTATTTGGCATGTGTGCTTTGACACTTTTCTGAGGTATGTATATCTCTAGAATTGAACTTCGTTCAGTTTAGTGCCACCCTTATCTTTTCTCCTACTATGATTTAAGTCATTAATGGCTACATAGTAGGAACGTACATTCTGCACCTCATTTGTGATATCATCACAATTATGCTTTGCAGGTAGCAGAGTACAAGAGTTACAAATTGGAAACTGAAGAAGATTATGGAAACATGTACTGGAGGAGGAAGGAGTATTTAGAAAGTGAAGATGGCGAATTGTCCTGTTCAAAATAGGTGTCAGGGTTGGTGTAGGGATTGGACTCAGCATTTGTGTTGGAATTGGCGTAGGAGTTGGATTGCTGATTCGCACTTACCAAGCAACCCCGCAAAACTTCAAAAGAAGGCTTGTTTGATCCCACTTACCTGATGTAGCATACCCAGTTCTGAAAATCCAAAGGCACCTAACATTCTCATGCTTGAAAAATGGTCATCTGGCACCATATTTTGACTTTTTAATTAGGATTTTTCCCCTACTTCTTGTTTTTTTTCCTCTTGAATTGTAGTTTGTTTCAGATACTGTGTTCTAGACGGGTTTGACAGACAAAGTGCTTCCTAATGTGAAGGGATAACAGTAGTTCAACCTATGTGGCCAATACAGTTATGAATACCGTTGAAAATAGGATGATCTGATTTATAAGTACACCTTTCATGAAAATGCAGTGTCAGCAAGAGAAATGTTAAGAGAAGGGAAAATGTTCGTAGCCAAATTAAGGTTGCCAAAGATGAAGATCTGCACATTAGAAGATGCAAATAGCTAGCTGGAGAGATTAGGGAGCCAACCGACTTTGATGCCGCTTCAGCTCCTTCAAAACCGTTACTGGCTTCATGAGTCCTTGTAGTCAAATCCCCAGAATGATGCAGATTTCAGATCATCTTCAATCATTAACTTTGAGAATTCTTCATGGTTGTACTTCAATATGGCTTTTCCTCCAAACTCTTTGGGAAGATTTTCTTCATCGAAGTACGACTTCATGACTTCCACACTGTCATTTTTATTAGGGTAGACAAACTTCACCTTTTCAAAAGTTTTGGGATCCAAGAAACACTTGACAACCTGCAATATATTGGATCAGAACACTAAGCTGATTTGTGTCATTACTAAGGAAGAGGGAATTTTTAAGCTTCATCAGTGTGTAGCAGCATTGGCCTCTTACAGCAACTAGTACTGGTGGGAAGCCGTATGATTTCAAGTGTTAATCAGGTGGGGATCAATAACTTCCAAGTTTTCACAGAACAGAATGCAGTGAGGGCATTAGAATTCAAACCTTCCAGAACGCTTCAAAAATCCGAGGAGGATTGTACATAAATGAAACGGCTAGCCTCTCAGGATAGTGGTTCTGCAATATGTAGGAAGTCTCATGGGCAGTCTTGATGGGAACACTGTTGGCCATGGACCAGCCAGTAAAGTCTATCAACCAGGACATTTGTTCTTGACCTTGTGGAAGGTTTAGGATTGCATTCTCTAAGAGGTATACCAACTGCCGGATCTGGTTTTCTTTTCCTGTTGTATTCTGCAGTAGTTGCAATGGCATTTAGTTCTAGTTTAAGAAAAATTAGTGAAATCAAGTCATTCCAATTCTATACCTGCATTGCTGGTCTTAGTATAAGAACAGTCCTTCCTTGACGGTCGTGAAAATTAGCTTTATATGCTTTTCCGGTCTCACTTTCGATTGCGATTTCAGGCTGACAATACAATGAAATAAGGGGAAAAATTTATACTTCCAAGGTCAAAGACGTGCACACTCAGTTTTAAAGATCACCTACCCAGCGAATTTCCTCAGGCTTGTACGATGATCTCCATTCAAGTGTCTCCTGCAACATTTTCTTTGCTTTATCTACATTCCAGTTTCGAGCTACCAGATATCTTCTGAAACATGCATCGGTGCAGAACCAGGGATTCCGACCAGACAGAGGACCAATTGCATCCTTAAGCTCCTTGATCTGAACACCAAAACAGGAAATTAGCAAAACAGCATTGTAACAGATACACAGGTTAATTACAGTATCAGCACAGAAACGCGCAATTTAATCATCACCTTAGCCTGATGGTGCAGGGCTTCATCTTCCTGATTGTGAGAGGAAGTGTTCTTACGATGAAACATGAGTGGTTCCGGTACCTGATCTTGAGCCTGGCTTTAAACTCTAGATATGTTGGAAATGAAGAACATATTTCACATAAGGTGGCAAATGAATTGAACAATCATTCACAAGACAAAAGATGACAGATCTCAAGATCGGTCAGAACAGAAGAAGAAAAAGAAAAACGTCCAATCCCAACATAGATTCAGCTGAGACCGAAAGGAAAAACATACAAAGTCACAAACTTTTCATCAGATCAATCAAAACAGCAAGTTAGGATTTGCATACCAAGTGAATAAATCAGAGACCGGTTACCAACCAACAGAACCTGAGAGAGCAAATGGTTCCTGTTCTATTAGACTTGTCGTCATATAGAACTCCTCAAGAACATGAAACGAGTTCGTGTGAAACAAGATTCACAGAATTTTTTATCTGTATCGTATTTCTCTGATTAAACCTTTAATCTTGTTTTTGATACCATTTTGCTCTCATATATATATATATATATATTTTAAATACAAAGGTAGCATAATACTGAACATTAACATAAAAACAAAATATGAACCCTAACAATTTAAAAATGTTTAAAATATTCATTACTTAAATATCACATTAATATTAACGTTATATTATTTATTTAATAAATAAATTAAAAACTGAATTTTAGTAGATTCAATGTATGAAATATATAAAAGGAAAACCACTGTTTTTGGTGATTTACCAGGAACAATCGAGTCGATTTTTCATTTCAGTTTTTAATTTTTTAATTTGATTTAATTTAATAATTTTAAAAAAAAAACTAATCAATTTATTAATTAATCAATTATTTTTTATAAAAAAACTAAAATAAACTAATTAATTTTCATTTAACAGTCCCCCTTTTCAATCGTAATCTTCTTTGATTATTTTTAAAATTCTTTAATTTTATTCAATTTTTAACCGTTTTTATAACAGATTAAAACTTTTAAATCTTAAAATTCTTATCATTATAAATTGATATAAATTTAATTTTATTATTTTAAATAACAATTAACCTTTTGTAATAACAAATTATATATTGAATCAATGTCAAAGAATTACTTTTGATATAACAAATTTAAATAACAGGAATGCAATGTCATACTGATCAAACCGACATAACAATTATTAAGAGCAAACACAAATCCAGCTCTATTAACTTCAAGAGTGTTATTAATATTTTTTTAAAAAAATTAAATTAGCAGTAAAAAATTTATTTTAATTCTTTTTTAAAAAATGTTAAGGTGTGATTCATGTCCGATTGTTTATTGGATTTGTTTGCTTCCACGATACCTGGGTCCGGCGTCAGGACTTTTTGGACTTTGCTACAGCCACATGCTGTTTCCCTTCACCGCCATCAACGCCATTCCGACTTATGTGCTTGTTTGTCACGTTTCGCTCGCGCACTCTAGCATGTCTCTGTCTTGGTCAAAGGTCGTACATAATTTTTTGATCAGTCAATGAGTTCCGTAATATCATTTTTCTCAATCATATTTGTCAACGTTACAACTTGAAACTTTTAAAGATGTAATTAAAAGCTTAGGTTATAACTAAACATGTCACGATAAGCACGTACTAAACTATCCCAAACTTGTCGGGAACAAATAGCTCTCTGTTTTGTATTAACTAATACAGTTTATGTGACGTGACAGATCAGAAGGACCCCCACTAGTCAAAAACGGCATGTTCTGCACTTTTGAGTAAGTGTTAGCTTTGAAATGATGCAATTTATTCAAGTACTTACCATTAAAGCAAAGAAAATCAACACTTGTGCAAATGAAATCAGAATTCGAGAGAGCTGACAAATGATGCCACCATGTTTAGTAACACTATGGATCAAATTAGGCCGAGCTGGCTGCCAACCAGCCTAACTCTTTCATCAAACAACCAGGCCGAACTCTTTCATGAAATGAGCTGGACCTAACTTTAAAACAATTAAAACAAAATTTCATAATAACAGGGACAAAGGGGATCCAGGTGGATTTGAACCACCAACCTCCTAAGTTTTTCAGCTTAGGCGCTCTAACCACGTTTAAGCTAATAGATCCTTCACAAAACCAAGCAAGATAAAGTTGAGACGTACCGGAGATACGCAGAGGCCCTAGGTTGAGGACAGTCCAACGGCCAGCATAGAGAGAGATCGCAATGGCTTCGTGCCCACTTAGACCGAAATGCCTATCCAATGGGTTAGATACTAATCTTTGATATACTTTTTTATCCCATATCTGAAACCGGAGACCATTATTTCTTTACAAATTCTTCAATCAAATCTTCAAAGTTATTAGAAAAATGAATAAGCAAAATTGATTGCATATGCTTTAATAACTTGACATCCTTTTAAGTCTTATGAGGGCAAATACGTTCAGTGTCCTAATTGTCCACAGAAAAAACAACAATCAACCTTCTTATAATGTGAGGATTTTTTGAAGGATCAAACCATTCTTCTCTTCTTGCCATTCTTGCTCACATCCGTTTTTCTGAAATGCTTGTAGCCTTCTATTTGAATCTAAACGCCCAAAAGGCCTTGTGAAAGATTATTACACCATATCACTTGAACAACACGACGACTTCCACTAGCGCATACTTTGATAACGCACTGCTTAGCCATGCTGACGCAAGTCGCATCCCATTATCTTTTGGGGATTTGAATTTAAGACATGGAACGACTCAGGCCGAAACCTGGTGACTAAGATACCCTGAGTTCCCCAAAAGACCTTGTGAAGATTTAACACACCAAATCACTTAAACAACCTATTGAGCCCCTCAAAAGGCCTTGTCAAAGGAAGAAACACCTAATTTCTTATACTACCATCACGCTCCACTTGCGCATACTTTAATGGCGCACTGCTTAACCATGCTGACGCAATAGTCTCCAAGCGGCATCCCGTTTATCTTTCGGGAATTCAAACTTGGAACATAAGATGCCATTACGATAGTATAGCTAAGTAGTGCATCATCAAAGTATGCGTTAATATAGCGTCATGATCATATAAGAAGTTCGAAACTTCTTCCCTTCACAAGGCCTTTTAGGGGGCTCAATTCTATGATAAGACTTGTCGAAGATAAACTTTCTTCTTGCTGTGACAATCACCAGTCTTCTGTTCTTTGCACTTGATTTGAAAATAAGACTTCTTACAAGTTTGAGAACTGAATCACCCTTAATGATGTTCTTGAATAAAACATGTTGATCACATAATTTATCAAGAGAGCTTAATACAAGCTATTAGATTTCTCCAGGAATATATTAGTCACATCTCTTTGCAAAGAAAAGATCCGCTGGGCCATTTTCGAACCCAAAGCGGGATGCTCATTTTTATCCATTTTCGAACAAAATGAGAAAGTACCTTCAAATCTTTGGTCGGCCTTCAAATCTCAGGTAGGAGCAAAGAGATGGATCTTCATAGTTATCTACATTTTCAGTATAAATATAAAGCAGAATCAGTGAAAAGATACGGAGAATCCATGACCACATGGTTCGCAAGCTATAAGATCTTAAATTTAAAAAACCTGCAACTCAAGAAGGCAACTCTACTCCATCGATCATCTACGAACAACGATGTGGTGATTCGTGAATGCATTGACGTAACTAACACAAACCCAAAATGCACTCTCCCACGCAGGATAGATGACATTAAATGAGAATCTCATTTGTTACTGTACGGTTTCCAACGCCAATCAAATCCAATAATCCCTTCTAGAGCAAAACTCAAGTCTCCGCAAACTCATATACCTCACGACACCACCTATCGTCCTGTCACCGATCCAACAGCACCGATCAGGAATGAGAGAGGTTGTCATTGGTTGTCCCCGGGTGCAAAGTTCTCAGCCTAAGAAGCTGAAATAGACAAATTATAGAAACAGGATAAAAGTAAAGCTCACCTGCTGAAACAGTTGCCGCGATCCTCAGTCAATCCCTCTCACGTTTTGAATTGAAATCAAGGGGATTGGAATCCTTGTTCTCAAATCGAACTAAACACAACTCCCAGCTGGTCTGCAATAAGCTTCTTCAAACTCACCACCGAGGGCTGGATGTAACCCAGATAATTGTTGGGACAATTACATATTCAATTTCTACATTTCATACATATTCCATTTCTACATTCATGGGAAACTACACAAGCTTTAAAATTTTGACTTGTAATACAAGAATGAATATAGCTGTCCTCGAACACTTACAAAATCAGGACACAACAGCAGAGGCATGTAAACTAATAGAAAATGCCAAGCATATGTAACAATTTAAATAATAATAATTATTATTTTTAACTATTATATAAGACTAGCGAACCATAAATAGCCAAGACCCATGGGTATTCTTGTAAAATTATCAAAAACCCGATGAAAATACAAATGCTAGTGGTAATGCGACACATTTGTGCCAGGGATTTGCAATAGGACACTTAATCAAACTCCAAGTTGCAATTGGTGCACAATATCAGTCCATGTGTTCTATGTGCATAGATTAATGAAATAAATAAAAACCTGATCCTCGTATATAAATTAGTCAACTGAAATCTCAGCTAATGAATATATTGAGGATAATCATGCAAATAGCGAATAGATCCACCTGCCGCCTCTCTAGTCATTTGATTTTCAACACCACACCTCAAAATTGAGAATAAAGAATAACTGCGGCTTGTGACAAGTGTGCACGAGTTCATGAGATTTGTTCTTGCCAATGGCAAGTTACGATTTTTTTAACTTATGCAGCCAAATAGAAGTGGCAGAACGATTCAGACTACCTAAAGTTGAGATTAAGAATGGTCATTGTTGAACTGCAGCCTTGATAGTTCAATCGGCAATAATGGTGTTCTCTGATGAAGCATGAGACTTGATCAATCTGTAATATTAATGTTGTGAGATTGAAAATGATCACTAAGGCATGCACCGATGTTAAGTTTTCCATCTGTGCTATCAATGATGTTCAGTGTTCTACTCAATCATGCAGGTATCCAATCGAGATCGAGAATATGTAAACAGTCAATCCGTGATTCAGTGTTGTTCAAGCAAATATGATAAAGAACACGGTGAGAAATTGAATAATCTATTCTGAGCAAAATATTTAACAGAATTGATCGAAAGTTATATCCAACCTTGGTCAACGTAAGATATCCACTTTGCTCCTAATGAGAGGATAGAATGCCTAGGGCATCACTTAGCCTCAAAGCCAGTTTCACCATAAATTCAGCATGAAGAAGCCTTTTTGTCTTGGTTGCAAGCTATACTTATAGTCCATCCAATGAACAGGTCCGGCAATTGGTGCATAAGTATATGGAAATAGAGGAGAATGAAAGAAGAAAAGCAAAGAACAAACACGCACACAAACAAGGAGGAGAGCCGGGGGGGAATAACTAAAACCCCGTGCCATCTCCGCCTCAAAACCCCAAAAAAGTGCTTTTTATTAAGGATTTTGACCTGCCATGCAAGCGCACCTGTCATGGCAAAGGTCCTGACTCCTGGGACAAAATAACATACAACAAGTCAACATCTCTAATCCCTATTCATTAATCGCTTGCCATCTAATCATCATCTACTACCATGTAGTTATACCTTAAACATTAGGGAAAGAAGTTTTTACTCTTTTATTTTCCAACAAACACCAAAAACAAATTTATACCATATTATCATACACTCTCGACGCCTGCAGTAGTCTTCACGACGTGGCTAACCAAGAGAAGACGACTGCTACCAATCCATCACCATTAGCTGTAAATCACGTCCATGGATGACTCCAACTCCGAGAAGATGAAGCTTGGCAGCTGTTTACAGGCAACAAGTTAATGCATATGAATTAAACGTCAGATATCATCTCGTCAACCTAAATATATGAGGCATATCTGTTTCATCACAAAATTGCGTACAATAACCTCGCATAAAAAAAAGCACAAGAATTCAATAAGCAAATACAGCACAATTCGGCCACAAATATAAGCTTCTCAACACGAGAGAAGTTAAATATCCGAGACAAGATAGGTTCCTAAACCAAGAACTAAGCACAAGAAACCATGAAACAACTCAAAATACCTCGACAGATCTCTCAACAAAACACAATCCATGGAGATACATGCGAGCACGGAATCATATTCAAACAGCTATAGGCAAAGTATCATAAGCTGAAGCGCATCTTAAAGGCCAAAGATACACAAACCTTCTTATTAGAATTAACGCAAGCGTGTATTACCTATAAATAAACCAAACAGGTCCAAACAACCTAAGAGATCTCAAGCAAATAAAAATAAGAACAGAAAGAAACATACCTCCTTAGTCCTTACACCTAGCCAATTGAGCGAAGAAGCTTCCAACATCCTCCGATCACCGGCGAACCATGTATCATAAGTATATCAATTCCAGATCTAAATAAATTGGGATCAGATTTAGGTTAAGAAACTGGAAATAAGGCGCGCGAGGCCTATATATAAGAACTACTAAAGGCTAAAGCCGCCTCGAAGGAGAGAGGCGTAACAAACAAAACCATAGAAAACTACTTATAAAAGAAATCTAGATGGATCAAAGCGGTTGTGATTGTATCGACTTCGAAGACTGATCCACTATTAACTAGAAGGTTCTCGACCCCCTGGGCCTGGACTGTTGCTTATACGCCACATGTTTCGGAACGGTAGGTATTGTGCGACCACGAAAGAGGAAAAAAAAAATCTCGTTTCTCACTAGGAGAGGAATAATCAGTAATTAACTAAACCAATTTAATTGGTTGATTGTAAAATTTTTTACTTTTAGTTAGAATTATTTTTGTTTTATTAATTAATTGTTAATTATGTAAATTAGTACATTTGTATAAACTAAAATAAATTTATTTATTTATTTTAATAAACTCTTTTTTAATTAAGTTTCAAATTCTTCTATACCTAATACAATATTTTTCAATCATATTTTAAATTTTTAACCGATTTTACGACAGTCTAATACCGATTGAACCTTAAAGATAGAAAATTCCCACACCTAATTGATCAACAAAAACAATATTAAAATTATAGCTAGCTGATTCGAGAAAGCCACAGAAGCCAAGAACTCCACTTTTTAGGTTGAGCGCCTTCGAAGCAATGCAGATAGGTCTCTACGCTTCTATTTACAACTTCTGTTTGGCCATCGGATTAGGATGATAATCTATACTCTATCATAGGACAGTCCCTTAGAATTTGAATATCTCCGGTTTGATTTTTTTTTATATACACAATGGAAAGCTACAACACGAAAAGGCTAACTAGCGCAAAGATCTGCGGTACACTGCTCCAAGTTTGTCCCTGTGGAGGAAATCCAGGATGGGTATCAGAGGTTCCTGAAGAATATGAAGTCTGGTGCTTGCCATGCTTACAAGGGCGGCCAAATTGTCTGCGCACTAGTTCCCTTCATAGTACACATACGTGATTTGCACCTCCCAATCTCACATGAGTAGTTTACGGGTACCTGCCAACAAAAATTCATTTAAAATAAGCTCGGTAATAAAAGAGAAAAGTATGTTAATAAGTTCTAAAGAATCCACTTCAAAACATTAAGAATACACCCAAATTCGATTGATTTTAGGCTCAAGTCGCATGTCGAATTCAGGTCCAAACGTAAATTTTTGGAGCCCAAACTCAACCCAACAAATGCCAAGCTTAACTGTGAGAATCTCTTTTACGTGATAATTAGTAAAGTGACTACAATCCATGAAAGCATACACACAGAATTCTTTCTTGATTAACTGGTGTAAATAATACCAATGTCTTAGTGATGTTATCTTCTGTATATCCTTTGACCAGGGGTGGCTTATCTATTAAGACTTATTAGTGAAATATTTTACGAGCTTAGAAATCACAACAAAAAGAGTTTTTCTCAATTCATTGATATAAACAGAGTAGCTCATGTGACCAATCAGGTACTAGAAGCTGACCATCCTTCAGCATTTGGGCTCCTAGCAAAGTAATAAGTTAAATATGAATTAACTAAATTTTAAGTTAAATATCATAATGTCATTTCATTCTATAATTAAAGAAATAATTCGTTAAATATATTAACATCTTTGCTTTTACATGTTAGTTAATTAAAAATAAAAAATTAATTATATGCAAAATAAATATTAAAAATTTAAGTTAGAATTAATTTTTTCAGAAAAAAGTAATTATATTTTAATATATTGTTAATATAGAGTAATTAATATAATTTTTTCTTAAAATAATTACAATATTAAAAATAGAATATTATCAATGATATTATTTTTATCAAATAATATATTTTATAAATTAAAAAAGTCAATATATTAAAAAATACAATTAATTGAAAAAGAAGTAAATAAAGAATTAGAATATTACCTTTTCTTTAAAAGGTACCTGCTTGCCTTAAATGTGACATGAGGTTATGTGGGAAAGTTTATCTTCTTCTATTCGTTGTTGAAGAACACAACACTCCTTTATATTCAACCGCTCCAATTTGGTGATCGTCGGCGACAGTAGATGATACGGCAACGTCTTCAACCTCGGACACCCCCAAATACTAAGCTCTCGCAGATATGGCATAACTGTCTTTTTCTTCTTAATTCTCTCTGTCAACCACCCATCGTCCCACTCTTCCCATTCCGATAACTCAGAAAACACAAGCTTTTTTAGTTTTGGAAATGCCACCATCGGTGAATCTTTCTCTTCTTCTTCTTCAATTCCCATGAATTCAATACCTACCCTTTTCACTCTCATGTACCCTAAGTATAATTCTTCAAGGAATGGAAGCTTCCCCAATGGAGGCAATTCTTGAAGATTTTCGCAGATAGAGATCCAAAGCTCTCTGAGTAGATTCAACTTCATCATCCAACTTGGGAACACCGTTTTGCCATTATACTTCTGTATGCGTAACATTTCCAAATCCAAATGTGGCTCTAAAGTTTCAAGTAACTCTTCTTCATCTTCCAGCCTAAAATCTCCATCAAACTGAAAATTCAACTTCAATCTGGTAATGTTCTTCTTTTTCTTCAATTGTATGGCTTTGGTTTCTTCGATCTTTCTCACATTTCCGAGACCCCTTATGCTCAAAGTCCCTCTAAGATTATTCAGCTTCTCTAGATCAGCAACAGATGCTTCGTTCTCATGAACGCCTAAGATGAAGTCACTCAACCTTTTGAGACGCCAGAGATTTCCAATCCCTTTTGGAAGATACTTTATTTTCCGACAACCTTCCATATCTAAGTACATCAAGCTCGATAGTCTCCCAATGCCTTGGGGCAATTCTTCAAGATTGACACAATAGACAAGAGTTAACGTTTGCAAGTTGTAACACTCACACAAGGTTTCAGGCAACTTCTGTAGACTATAATTCTCAGACAAGTCAAGCCATTTGAGATGAACTAATTTGCTTATTGAAGATGGAACTTCTTTAATGCCACACTTGTGAAGATCTAAAGTTCTTAGACAATCAAACGATAAAACATACTCTCAAGGGGAAGAACAACCACTGATGACTACTTAATCTCAAATAATCGAATGATCAAAGTGCGCAATTTATTGAGACCATAGACAGACACCGGAACTAAAACATCTTGTGCAAGTATTAAAGTTAAATGACAAACTTCTGCACATAGAGAGTTTTGAATAGTATCTGTATCGTTTAGAACCTCCATGATCAAACACTCATTTTTGGTAAATGTTTGAGCTAGGTCACTCACCGTGTCATGCAACATACAAGTATCATGATTCTTGGGCAAAGGTTGAAGCAAAGAGCGCGCGGTTAAATTCTCGATATAAGTCTCACCGATTATTTCCAAATCTTCATCTTCTTCTTTTCCTTTTAGGTAACCTTGTGCCATCCACATACCAATCAATTCTCTTTTCCCAATCTTAGAATCTTTTGGAAAGATAGAACAATATGAAAAGCATTGCTTTAATGGTAATGGCAAATCATAATAACTAAGTTTCAATGGACCCAAGAGATCATCACTTTCCCATCCTTCACTTCCCAAGACTCTTGACCATTCTTTTATTGATTTCCTAAAGCTTAAGAGTCCTCCTATAGTAGTAGCAGCAAGAGGCAAACCCTTACACTTATCTGCAATTTTCTTACCTATCCTCTCCAATTTATCATGTTCACCATTGACAAATGCGATTTGCCTCATTATTGACCAACATTGCTCGGAATTCAAAAGTCCTATCTTATGTATACTCTCGTTATTGCACCCCATGACTAATGCAACCCTTTTCTTTACGAGTGGTTATTAGAATTGTACTTCTTAATAAACCACACGTGAGAGAATGTTTTAACTCCTTCCATTTATTAGGATTCTCATTCCAAACATCGTCAAGAACAAGCAAAAATCTTTTTTCATAGAGAATTGCACGAATTTCCTTTAATATATTTTCTAACTCTCTAAAATCATGCGTAGAAGAACCACGAAGAGATTCAAGAATTGCTTTAGCAATACGCATCTCATCAAAAGGTTCGGAAACGCATACCCATATTTTCTCCTCAAAATGATCTTGTATGTCATTGTCATTGTAAATCAATTTTGCAAGGGTTGTTTTTCCAATTCCCCCCATCCCCACAAGGGAGATGATATGGAGCTTGGATGCTCCACTAAATATCTTGCTTTTGACCCTATCTTTTTCTTCTTCTCTACCTTTTACTTCTTGTGTATCAATGAAGGATGTGGTAACATATCTCTCGACATGTTTTTCAGATGTGTCGGTTGAATTAAGTTGGTACCTAACTTTATCAGTTGCAATGTCATCTAGTCTTTGTCTTATTTCTCTTATTCTGCCACCAACTACGTGACGAAGACCAACATCACTCGTAGTAAAGCAGATGCAGCGAAAGAAGGAGAGTACCTTGTTCTTGAGAGGATCGGGTTCATGCTGGAGTTGTGATGTCTGAATCCAGGTTTTCCACTCATCCAAAACATCGTCCATGTCGTAAGAAACAGCTTTAAGATTAAACAACCAGTTCCTGACAGAAACCTCATTCACTTGTTGTTCCTCTGCATCATCTAGTAAAGCTTGAATGGATTTGAAATTGCTCACCAGTTTCTTAACTTCGTCGTTCACTCCACTCACCAACTTCACCTCTTCTGTCATGGAACTAAGCACCATGGAGGTTAGATCGGCCACCACAGTAGAAATAATAGCATCGACCATTTCCATTTTCAGCTAAGCAAAGGGTAAGCAAAAAGGATATACGAGAAGCTAGACATGGGACTCTTCGTTTATAAACTGAACAGAGAAGGTTTTGTTCCTTATAAAAGTCAACTCTATCGAAAAGTCAAATGCTAACATGTCATTCAACCCGCTTTGGGCGTAGGAAAATCTTCCAAGAAATTTCGCAGCTTCAATCATTGCCTCTGGTCTTCTTCGACGGGCCAGTTTATATGTTCTTTTATCTGTTATGCAATGAAATTCCTTTCAAAAATCTCAATTTTGTCTTGTGAACTGAAGGATGTCGGCGTTTATGCTCATCAAGTGCTAGAGATAAAGTTTAGTTTCATTAAACTGCTGGATCATGAAGATGAAGCTGAATGTTAATCGAGGAAAGAGTTTGGGGAATGGGCAGTCAGTTAGAGCCCCAGCCTCAGTTAGAGGCCTTGTCCGAACTATCAAAGTTAAAGATACCTTTGAGGCCCATAATGAAATGTATTAAATATTAAAAAATGCAATATTTTACAAGAATAATTAGGGTGACAAAAATATTTAAATTTAGTATGAAATTAATAGATACAAATTATTCTATAAAATTTGGAAACTAATATTTTTTAAATTTTACATTGATTTTTTAATAAAAATAAAAATAAAATAATTGTATTAATTTAATAAGTTGATATTATTTTATTAAAATAAATTAATTTAAAAAATTGATAACAACTAAATCATTTTTTTAATTGATTAAAACAAAATTTGATCAAGTTTTTCAAAATTTACTCATCCCAAAAATGAATACAAATTCAATTTTAGTTCGATGTTCGTAATATCTACCTCATTTTCTTTCGAATCTTATGTCTTGTATTTAAGTTAAATATTAAATATCCAGTGCTTTCCTTTTAATTATTTAGCCTAGGTATTTTCTTAGCTAACTTAAATATTTTCTCATAACAACTAGTTTGCTTTATTTATTTACTCTTTTTTTATCAAAAATAAGTAGTGTATTCATTCACAAAAATTGGAAATTACGAAAGGAAATGATAATTTATCTCCAACAACTGGAGTATGTGCAACTTGGCTACCTTCAAGACCGATTGACAATACATGTTTTGCCTATGTTTTTATTAACTGCTTAATACTTATTGAGATGAGATGTTATTGAAACTTTATCATAATAGTCATCCTTAACTTGAGATAGAACTACATCCAGGTGTACTAACTGAAACTCTTACGGTGCGTTTACTTTCAGAAAATAGTTTTTTGTTTTCTATCTTAATTTTTTTGCATATATTTTCAATTTTCATTTTTAGTAGAAAATTGTCGAAAACATGTTTACTAATTAATATTGAAAAAATTATTTTCTAAAATTGAAAATTGCAAAACATGTTT
>JAOTBA010000006.1:2148669-2165726 GCA_025629845.1 Erythroxylum squamatum
CTTCCGTCTTACTTTCTTCTTTCATTATTATTTGTTCTTCATCAAAATCATTTTCGTAAAGTCATTTTGACTTAACATTAAAACCTTTCATTGGAAAATTCGTGGTAGTATATTTTGATGATATTATGATTTATAGTCAATCTGAAAATGAGCATGTTCAGCATTTGAGGGAAGTACTCATGGTGTTGTTGGAGAATAAGTTATATATGAAATTGAATAAGCGTCACTTTTATGCAACCCAAGTTTTTGTTTTTGGGGTTTATTGTTAGTGGTGAAGGGATCTAGGTAGATGAAACCAAGGTGAAAGCTATCAGATAGTGGCCTACACCAAAAACATCCACCGAGGTGAGGAGATTTCATGGGCTGGCATCATTTTATTGACGATTCATTCAAAATTTCAGTAGCATTGTGACATCGATTACTGAATGCTTATAGAAAGGGAAGTTTCAATGGGGGATGAACATGCACTTTGTATTATTGAAGGAGAAATTGTATACTGCTCCTATTCTAACACTGCCCAATTTTGAGAAGTTTTCTGAAGTTGAATGTGATGCTAGTGGGGTTGGAATTGGAGTTGCATTATCCTAAGAACGGAGACCCTTAGCATACTTTAGTGAAAAACTAAGTGATGCTAGACACAAATAGAGCACCTATGACAAAGAGTTTTATTCTGTCGTGCAAGCTTTGAAAACATAGGATTAATACTTAGTGGGTCGATCAAGAATTTGTGTTTTATTTGGATCATAAGGCTTTGAAATATTTAAAAAGTCAAAAAAGAATTAGCAGTGACATACATGCTTGATGGTCTCAATATTTAAAAAAATTTCCTTATCGATTTAAACATAAGTCAGGAGTTCAAAATAAGGTGTTAGATGCTCTTAGTCGAAGTGCAAATTTATCGCTAACTTTGGCTTATAAGATTGTAGGATTTAAGGAGCCAAAAGAGTTCTATACCAATGATAAGGACTTCTATGAAATGTAGGCAAAGTGCAAGATGAATGAGCTGGCTGTAGATTTTCATATTCATGACGACTATTTGATGTGAGGTAATCAACTTCGTGTTCCTGGTTTATCTTTGATGGAGAAAGTCATTAAACTAGACCATTGTAGCTATTAGTGATCTTTTTTATTGGCCCCATTTGCGAAGAGATGTAACCAGATTTGTTCAATGCTACTATATGTGTTAAGTCTCCAAAGGATAGTCACAGAATACTAGTTTGTATATGCCATTATGTATTCATGAGAATATTTGGGAAAACTTATTTATGGATTTCATACTTAGCTTACCTCGTACACAACGAGGCATGGATTTTGTCTTTGTGAGATGTCGCATTTTATTCCTTACAAAAAGACTGCAGATACGAGTGGGATTTCAAAAATATTTTTCAGGGAGGTTGTTTGCTTTCAAGACATCCTAAATTCAATCACTTCTGACAGGGATAGTAATTTTCTTGGTCATTTTTGGAGAACTTTGTGGAAACTGTTTGACTCTTCTTGAATTTCAGTATCATAACACATCCCCAAACTGATGGGCAAACTAGTCAGTGAATTGAACATTGGGAAATTTAATTCAGTGTATTTGTGGCAATCGTCTGAAAAATCTGGGATTTTTCTCTCACATAAGTGTAGTTTGCTTATAATAATGTTGCTCATAATGCTACAAGGAAGACTCCTTTTTCTATTGTCTACATGAAAGCTCCACAACGTGCTTTAGATCTTGTCAGATTGCCAAAGGTTCTAGGTTTTAATGTTGCCATTATAGACCTGGTTGTTCAAGCTTAGAATGTGCACAATGAATTCAAACATAAGTTAGAGGAGGTCAATTCCAGGTATAAGCGAGGTGTTGATAGACATTACAGGAAGCAAGTTTTCTTAGTTTGTGATGAGGTAATGGTGTTTTTACGGAAGGAGCATCTCCCTGTTAGTAGTTACAACAAATTACAACCCAAGAAATATGGTTATTACAAGATTCTTAAGAAAATCAATAACAGCGCCTATATAGTGGATATCTAGAAGACATTTAATATTACTGATATATATATTTTTTACTATTCCATTGATCATGTGAATGCGATCGAACACTCAAGGACAATTTTTTCTCAAGTGGAGGGGACTGACGTGGAATCTGTAGTTAATGCAGTTTTGGCTCATATAGACCACCTAAAGAGGGCACATTGGAGTAACTTTAAGTCCAACTTTTTTATTTAATTTTCTTGTCCTTTAAGGTTGTTGTTTTGAGCAGAGACGAATAGTTTGAAAAAGAAACTTTATTTGTAATTTTAGATTTCTTGTCTCTAGTGTGAGATGGTAGATTTCTTTGCAAATTTGAGCTTTACACTAAGTCACCTCCACTACCATATAGTAGATGAGCTACATTACGAAGTAGAATGTCCTACCAAATTTTCATCTACAAAATGAAACAGTATCCAGTTGAAGAATTATAAAAGATAATTAAAATAATAAAATGGAGAAATGGAGAACAAAAAAGAAGATAAAAATGTTTGGCATAAATTTATGACAACAAATTCAGTTGAAAATGTTAAAGGAAAGAAAGAGATAATATGATCGTATAAGTGGTTTATCCCTTTCACACAAATTATGTGCTCCATTAAAAAACATATTGTAATAATAAGTAGTATTGTTAAACCCAATAAATTAATGGCAATGTCTAATCAAGTATTATGTTAGCCAATTCCTAATAGGATAAAATCCAGCCTCTTGCCTCCAATAGCCACCGTCTTCCTCAATCTCCTCTTACAGTGGTCATCACCATTCTTTCACTTACATCACAGTTTCTATTTATGTATGTTTATATATGTTTGTGTGTACTTACTATGTAGTACGTCTTTGGTTCTTTAGGCTTTGGAGAAGAAGTTGTCTAACCCAACGAGAGAAATCAAAGTTGAAAAGCTAGAGAACATATTATTGTTTCTATGACCTAATTTGGTTCTTGTGTCCCATGGTATGTTTCAACAATCAAAAGAAAATGAATAATACCCGAGTACAACATTTAGCTTAAACATGCTTTTTCAGTTTCCTCCCAACTTTACCTATCATCACTTCTTAGATAATATAAATGATCAAGAACATAAAACAAGAGAAACAAGAGACAGAAACATAAAATAAGATTTATCAAGTTATTCTCCATTTCTTCGTGATTGCTCTTTCTAAACATCATATTACATTCATGTTGTGGTTAGATTCGTCTGGACTAGGAGGTGTAGCCTTTTGAGATTTCAAACCTGTCGTGCTTCTAGAGAGTGAGCCCCTTCGAAGAAACCTAAAATAAAAAGAAAGAAGATCAATTTGGTCATTTTTCCTTATCATGCCAGCTCTATTCCTCCCTGGCCTTTGCCCCTTTACTTAAGAACAATAGGGGTGCATTCATGGTTGTTTCATGTCTGCTCTATCCCTCCCTCGCCTTTGCCTTTAACTCTATAACCCCTCAGCTGAAGTTGAATTTGATTTTTCATTCGAATCTTAATTAAAAAAATGAAACATGTTGTTTTGTAAGGATTTGGTTTTGTCGTAAAAGGTGAGAAATTAGGTAAAAGAGCTCGACACCTTCATATGTATATATTACACATATTTTTGTATATTTTGGAGTAATTGTTTCATGTGTTTAAATTTTACTAAATAAAAATTAGTGGGTCATTTAATTTTTAAAGACATATTCTGAATACTCTTTAATAAATAGAGAAATTTATATTTTAAATATACATTAGTAAGTAGTTATATTAGTAAATATGTAGCATTAGTAAATATTTAGTAAATAGATAATTGGAACTATAACAACAATTCTAGATGTTGCATATATAAGACTTTATTACAACCATTTTCTAATTTTGTTGCCTTTTCTTATATGTAGCAACAAATTATTATTATTATTACTTTTTAATATTATTAAATGCAATACTTTAAAAACTGTTTTATTATATTAATTTTTAGCAACACATTTTTAAACTGTTACAAACATGTTATTGCCTAAAGCTCTTTTTGTTGTAATGAGATTATATTTTACTTTCATTGAACGAATTTATATTTATATCACTACAAAACTTCTTTTGTTATTTATTTTAAATTATTTTTATTCTTCTAACATTTACAAATTATTGGTGAATACAAAAAGAGTTGGACTAAAAGTATAATTAATTAAAAAAGATACATATTGGCTTATACTTATACTTCCATTTTAATTGGTTTTCATATTAGAATATATATTCTAAAGTGAAGATGTCGCATTGAGTGGAGAGTTTCGATGGAGGAAGATTTACATTTAAAATTGAATATGATAATATAAAATCATTGTACAGTGAGTTTTATGCCTTTTAATTTTTTATATACTACAGGTAGTAAAAGTAATTATGACTTGCAGTACATATGTATACATATAATTAAAAATTTTCTAAGATATCCACATATATATATATATTGTAGAAATGTACTTAGTTACTTAGTTTGTTAATTAATAGCAGTTATTCGTTAATCAGTTGTTTTTGTATTTGGGCTCTTAGTTAGTCCAACTTTCTGTATATAATAAAAAGAATGAAGTCCAGAAGAGCAATTTTGATCTGGCTCCCAAAACCAGTCTTCATTCCTTCTCCACTCTCCCTATCTCATCTCTGATTAGATTTTAACAGTATTCGGTCTCTATTTGCTTAATTGGATAAGTATTTTACCCCTAAAAAAAACATGAATATAAAGTATTATCAAATAAGCATAAGGTGTTATTAAAATGTTGCTTCCTTTTATGTGAAACACAAGTACTTCTTTTTTTTGTTTTATCGTTGTTGAAAAGTCACCATTGTAGTCATTTATATCAGAAATAGATATAAAGATAAAATGAGTTATATACTATAAGATTCGTAACCTATTGCTTTAAAATTTTGAATTAAGATATAATATCTTAGTTGTATATGAATTTATTTAGGTTCAATCTAATTTCTACCGGATTATATCAAAACTCTTCAATTTATTATTAAATATTTTATAAATCAATATCCTCAAATAGGTTTAAATTGTTTAATTGCAATATAATATAGGCTGAATATAAGACTTTTATAATAAAAGCTATAAAAATTAACTAAATAAAAATTTAGGGTGTTATCGATATTATTTTTAAAATATTAATGTATAATGTGATATTATTAATTAACAACTAAAGGAAATTAATTTTTTTTAAATAAACGTTAAAAACAATTTCTACCTTTCCCCTTCTTTTAAGAATATTAAATTATAAAGAGTTATTTTATAAAAGAATATTGTTTTCCCTATTTTATTAAATGCTTACTTGTGGATCAATTATGTCCACATTCTTAAAGCAGCGATGCCTTTAGCGCTCTTTCCCCGAAGCCATCGTGATGCCAAATTCGCACAAACACTTTTTCTTTAGAGTGGTTGAATTGAATATTATATAATATGCTTTACTTTCTCCTCTTTTCTTCTTATGGTATACGCCCTACCCTCACTTTCGTTGTTGTAAATGTTCGCCTTAAAATGCTCTTTCTTAACACGTAAGGAAGAGTAAGTTGTCACCCTCAAGTTTTCGAGCCTTTCTTCTTCCTTTTATCAATCTCTTCTATAATTTGTGTTTACAATATATAGTTTTTTAATAGTATTTTTAGGAACTCTAGGAAAATATCATTTATTATTTATCAAATTATAACAACAACAATAACAATTCTAGGTGAAAATTTCGTTGAGGAGGAGAAAATTTAATTGTGTGCAACCTTACTTTTAAATAGTAGAGAGACTATTTTTAAATGACTCACATGAATTAGAATAAAAACAAAAAATAAAAAATTAAATCAAATAAAAATAGATAAATATATATAATGAATAGTAAAGAATAAATAAATAAATAAATAAATAGTAGTAATGAAAAATACTAAGTAAAAATAATAAATAAATACATTATTATTTATCAAATTATTTTTATAAAACTATTATGTAAAATTTTTTATTTTTTATAAGGGACTAACCATTTTTATTGATTCCTATGGATTGATTAAAAATAATTCTTGAATGAGAAATTCAACCCATTGGATAGATCAAAACTTCAAAGAATGAGATATTCAAAATAAAAAAATTAAGAACCTTAAATGTAGTAATTGAAATATGCGAGTAATTTTAAAGATAAAACATAAAAAAATTATATGGTATAACTTATTTGCAGTAATTGAAATATTTATCTGCACATTATTGGGTTTTTTTTTGGGAAACGAAAGAACCTGCAGTCGCTATCCTTTGGATGCGTACTGGGTAAGTCTTCGAATTGACACAATAGCTTATAAATCAAATTAATCAAGTACTCCGCACTAGATAAGCCCTATATAATAGGCTCGATCGAGAGAGCGTGACTGGAAAGAATTGAACACAAAACCTTTTAACCTCGTATCCCTCTACTCCACTAACTCAACCACTTCTTAAGAGGTGGACTTTTCTAGATTTCAGTATCGACAAGATTCATACTGAGCGCTAGTTGTTGTTTCAAAAGAAAAATCTTTAATTTTTATGTTAATTCTTAAATGAATAATTAAATATTCAATAATATTCATTAGTTAATCTACAAACTTAACTCAAATAATAATTTAGTTTCTCTAATTAATAATAAAGTTTAATATAAAATAATATCACAATTGAGTCACCCTGAAAGACAAATTAGGTAATTATTGTAGTTTCCGTTGAATATAAAAATCAACGAAAAGCCAAAGCAAAGTTGAAACAGTACCGTTTTAGCACGTGGCCTATATTAATGGCGTTGATCTTTAAAGGTAACGGTCAGAATTGAGGGGGCCTTTTCGTCAGTTTGAGTTAAAAAGACAGCAAAGTGCGTCTGTCTCATCGTAGGTCGTGTTATGCTTTAGAACTTCCAGCTTCCACGTGGAGTTAGAATTACTGCCACTTCTGCCACTCCGGCAATCATTATACTTCAGTTGTGCCCTTCCCGTCTTGGGCTTTCTATTTAAAGTTCTTGTTTCATCTTCCTGGAAATAACTAAATATACTATTAAAGCTTAAGCGAAGCAGAGCATCTCCTCAGCTATGGCGGTCCTCCTTTGCAGTGTTTATTTGTTCCTCTTTTCTCTCTTCCAGACTGTGAATACTGCTAGTAAGTTTGTAATTTCCATTTGAATCTTAAAGCTTGTGTCTTTCTCCTTCAATAAGCTCTGAAAATGGCTGACAAAAGCTGTTCGCATATCAGAATTATGATTTAGTTGCTATATCGCTCTGTTTTTGAGGTCCTATTGGATCATTTTCTGTTTTTCTAGATAGAAAACAGAACAAAATTCATGATTTAACCCTTCTCCAGAACACGAAAATTTTCATATATTCGAGTTTATGACGATGATGATGGAGTCTCGGCTTCTCTGTTTTCGATGCAGAGTCGCAATCGTTCATAGGAATCAACTACGGCCAAGTTGCGGACAACCTGCCATCACCGTCAGCCACCGCAAAGCTCCTCCAATCAACCACCATCCAAAAGGTCCGTCTGTACGGTTCAGACCCGGAAATTATCAAAGCTTTAGCTAACACCGGAATAGAAATCGCCGTTGGTGTAGCAAACGGTGACATTCCGGCACTAGCCTCGGACCCCAACTTCGCTAAGAACTGGATCAACAGCAACGTCTTGCCCTTTTATCCATCCAGCAAAATCTCACTCATCAATGTCGGCAACGAAGTGTTCATATTCGGCGACAGGAATTTAATGACTAACCTATTGCCGGCGATGCAAAATGTCAACAAGGCCCTCGACGAAGCATCACTTGGTGGTAAAATAAAGGTGTCCACTGTTCACCCCATGACGTTGCTGAAACAATCGGAGCCACCGTCGTCTGGAAGCTTTGACCCGAGCTTGAGTGACTTGATCAAGGGGTTACTGGAGTTTAACAACGCGACGGGTTCACCTTTTCAGATCAACCCATACCCGTATTTCGCGTACCGGAGCGACCCCAGACCTGAGACTCTGGCTTTTTGCCTTTTCCAACCAAATGCAGGACGTCTTGATGGGAACACTCAGATTAAGTACATGAACATGTTCGATGCTCAGGTTGATGCTGTTCGATCCGCAATAAACTCGATGGGCTTTAAGAGTGTTGAAATTGTGGTTGCTGAAACTGGGTGGCCGTACAAGGGAGACGGTGACGAAGTAGGGCCGAGTGTTGAGAATGCCAAAGCTTATAATGGTAATTTGATCGCACACCTTCGATCCATGGTTGGCACACCATTGATGCCTGGTAAATCAGTGGACACATATTTCTTCGCCTTGTACGATGAAGATTTGAAACCTGGACCTATGTCTGAGCGATCGTTTGGTCTTTTCAAGACTGATCTCTCTTCGACTTACGATGTTGGCCTCTCCAAGAGCACGGAGGTTAGAACAGAACAGAACAGTACTCTGTTTATTGCAGGATTAAGTTCTAAATGCTCTGTTTCGTAACTTGATTGTGTTATTTTTTTCTTCTCTTTAATTAAGACTGCTCCGACTGCTCCTTCACCGAAACCTTCTGTAACTCCATTGCCAAATTCTCCATTGCCAAGTCCGAAGAAAGGAGCTTGGTGTGTGCCGAAGTCTGGTGTATCAGACGCTCAGTTGCAGGCGAATCTTGATTACGTCTGTGGGCAGCCGGGGATAGATTGTAGTCCAATTCAACCTGGTGGGACTTGCTTTGAGCCGAACACCGTAGCTTCGCATGCTTCTTATGCCATGAATCTCTTGTATCAATCTTCTGGTAAAAATCCCTGGAATTGTGATTTCTCACAGACAGCCACCCTTTCATCGATCAATCCCAGTAAGTTCTTCTCCCCATCTTCCATTTTTCCTGTCATTGAATAGGAGATTGATCTGTCTGATGTAATTCAATTCATTTGCTAGTCTTATCCTGTATCTTGCAGGTCACAATGGTTGTCCTTATCCTGGTGGGAACACCTGACAGAACAATTTAGTTGATAAAAAACAAGAAAGCTGATGGTGCTTTCTGTTTTCTGTTGCTTGCTCCTTCCAATTTTGTGGGCAAGAGTTTATGTTGAATATGGTTAGCTTTGGAATCCTTCTCCTTGTGTACGTACAATATCTTGAATGTAAAGTTGTGGTGACGATAAGTTAACGCGAGTTTCCTTTTCTCTACTCTTCATCGATATTGGTTTTTCTTTTAATATTGAAACTTATTGTTGAATATTTTATTTTTAAGTTAACGAGTAATAAATTGATTGGCCAATTCTCATATAAGTACCTACAAAATTTTGTTGTGTGCGTAGGAATTTGTTTCCTGAAATAAGACAAATGAATATGTATATATTAGTATATTCAGGTTAATTACAAAAAAAAATTTAAACTTTTATCAATTTTTTAATTATATTCTAAACTTTAAAAAGTAGCTATAAAATACTTATTTAAATTTTTAAATTTTTTCAATTCTAGCCTGACGTTAGTGGTTCCGTTATCTTTGTTGACGTGGTAGTGCCACGTGTTCAGAGAACCCTCATTAGTTAGACACGTCAGATTATTACAACAACGTCGTTTTATTATGATACTAATACGACATCATTTTAAGAAGATTAAATCATATTTTTCAATCTTCCTCCTCCCAGACGCACGAAATCTTTGAAAATAATTAAACAGTTTGCTTCATTTCTATCTTCCATCATAAATCTCCACGAAGACCTATCCATGCTCATCGGAAACAACAACATGAACACGATCCTCCCCTGCTTTGCCTTGAGCCCAATGCAAATTTTGACTCTCCAAAGAATCATCGTCCTCCAAACTACCATCACTACTCAAGTTAATACTACTTACTGTCAAATTCTTGTTGTGTTTATCTGGATTGATTATCCAATCTGGTTCTTTCACCACACCTTTTATTGGAACAACAATTGACTTATGTCCTGTGATATCGTTTTCGATATTGCTCTTTGCAAAATTCTAATCAACGACCTCTAACTTGATCTCCGCTTAGAAGCAAAGCCTCTATGAGAAAACTCCTCTGAAACTAATCGGACCACCCTTTTCAAAAGGACTTGAGAATAACCCACGATCCAAGGGACTCGACATGAGTCCTCTCTCAATTGGACTAGACAAAATTCCTCTTTCCAGTGGATCTGACAGGAGATTACACCTGAAGATTTGGCTAAAGGACCCGAATTCACAAAACCAATAAGGCTTCTTGGGGTTGGTTGTAGAGGAATCCAAGCAAAAGAAGTGGAGCTTTCAAAAGTTACAGCTCTATCCATACTGTTATAGACATAAGGATATATAAACATCGTTGAGAGCGGTGTCGACGTGTTGGTGTTGGTTCGTTGAGAACGGCATCGACGTGTTGGCACTGACGGATGCACCAGAAATAGTATGGAAAGTGGTGGCCTCGTTAGAGTGGACTTTGGATAAGGATATTCGAGCACGATCAAGGAGAATGTATCAGATGGAGTGACCCAAACCCTCATCGAGCGATATTCAACAGATATGATATAATATTCTTGAAACGACGTTGTTTTATGATGATGGAGTGACCCAAACCCTCATCGAGTGATATTCGACAGATATGATATAATCTTCTTGAAACGACTTCGTTTTAGTATCATCATAAAATGATGTCGTTTCAACAGTTTGATGTGTCTAACTAATGAAGGTCTCTGGACATGTGACACTGTCACGTCAGCAAAGATAATGGAGACACTAACGTCGAGCTATAATTGAAAAAAATAAAAGTTTGAGCATTTTATTGCTACTTTTTAAAATTCAAGCTATAATTGAAAAATTGACGAAAATTTAAGATTTGTTTTTGTAATTAACCCTTCAGTACATGGAGAAAAAAGTGAGAAATTTCGGTTTATGTTCAAGGAATCATATCCTCTCTGGTATCAAATCCAAAAACCTTACTCTAAATCTTGGGTATATAAGTTGCCAAATTTCTTTCCATTCTTCTTCACTTAATTCTATTTTGATTGTGTCATAATGTCGTATTTATCTAACAGTCAATCTACTATTATTAGTGTCAATAATGGGGCTGAGACATTAGTTTAGTCAAAAGAAGAATTGCTGAACATACAATCTTCTTATAGGCTAAATGGCTGAAATTATCTTCGATGGTCTCAAATGGTTAAAACCTTTCTAAAATGAAAGGGCAAATTAAGCCATCTTATGGGAACTGGACCTTCTACTGAAGATGTCGCGCTTGTAAAATGGGATGAAGAAGACTCCATGATCATGTCATGATTGTGGAACTGTATGACACCTGAAGTGAGCTGAACCTGTATGTTTTTAACAACTACAAGAGAAATTTGGGAAACTATTCATCAAACTTATTAAAAAGTGCAAGATGATGTGGTAATTTATAAGATCTGAACCAAAATCATCATCGCAAAGCAAGTTAACCATTCGGTCACTTAGTACTATAATACTATGAAAAGCTTATGGCTTAAATTGGATTATTATCAAAATTTAAATTGAAGTGTGGAAAGATGTTGCGATGTTACAAAAGTTTGTGGAAAGAGAAAGAATCTTTGAATTTCTTGCATGCCTCAACTTAGATTTTGATCAAGTTCGAGTTTAGGTTCTCAGGAAAGAAGTTCTCCCATCTTTTGAGGGTGGTTTTTTTTCTTCTATAATACGGGTTAAGGATAGTCGTTGAAGAGTGATGACTGACAATCCAATAAATGAAGGATCAACTGTAAATTCCACAAAGGATGGTTATAGTACCAAAGCCAATAAAAGGGAGAGGCAACTCAATCGAGAAGGGGTCTGGTGCACTTATTGTAAGAAGACATGTCACACCAAGGATACTTGCTAGAAACTCCATGGAAAGCCTTCCAATGTTAGGGGAAAGGGAGGTAAATGTGGTGGATAATCCAAAGGACAATCGCGTATGACAAATGTTGAAGTTGTTCCTCGTGAACAACCAAATCAAGATGATTTGCAAACTCTTAGGGGAGAGATAAAAAAGCTGAAATCCATGTGGAAATCAATAAAGAAACTTAAAAGCTCTTGCTCTTTGGCTCATTCAGATAAGTCTTTTAATTCTTACACTTTTAGTGCCTCTTTTCTTGTCCAAAATAGTAGTTGAATCATATATTCATGTGCTACCGACCATATGGTTTTTTCACATCAACCTTTTATCTCATATAAACTTTGTCCTAGCAACACAAAAAAAAAATACAGATGGAACTTTTACTATTGTTGCAAGTTAGGGCACTATTCCTCTTACATATGTAATTATGTTAAAAGATGTCCTACATGTTCCTAGATTAGTTGTCGATCATTTATATATTAAAAATTACATGTTACCTAAATTGCCGAGTAATTTTCTATCCCATACACTGTATGTTGAAGGATCTAGTCTTGGGGAAGATGATTGGGCTTGCCAAGGAAAGGAATGGGCTATATATCCTTGATACTAAGGAAGAAAAAAATTGTCGCCTTTCAAAGTCTCATATATCTAGCTATTCTACCAATAAAGATGACATTTGACTCCATCATTATCGTTTTGGTCATCCACCATTTAGTTTGCTCAAAAATATGTTCCCATTGTTAGTGAAAATTGTTGAAATGAGTAGTTTGTATTGTGATGTATGTGAACTTGCTAAACACAAGCGTGTTTCTTATCCATTTAGTAATACTAGAAGTATGATTCCTTTTTTAACAATCCACTCTAATATATGGGGTCCTTCTAGAATTCTAAACATTACAAGGGCAAGTTGGTTTGTTACCTTTATAGATGATTATACAAGCGTAACCTGGGTATATTTAATGAAAATAAATATGAAGTTAGGAAAAAAATTTTCAAGATTTTTCTAAATGATCAAAAACTAATTTGGAGTAAGAATAAAAAACTTATGGAGTGATAATGCAAGAGACTACTTCAACCAAAATTTCCTTCAAAAACTTATGGAGTGATAATGCAAGAGATTACTGCAGCTAAAATTTTTCGACTTTCCTTCAAAAAGAAAGAATTGTTCATTATTCATCTAATGTTAACAAACCACAACAAAATGGGATAGTTAAGAGGAAAAATAGACACCTCTTAGTAATTACACAAACATTTTTATTTCAAAATAATGTTCCCAAATCCTATTGGGGGAAATTTTTCCTTACCGTAACCCACTTGATAAATAGGATGTCCTCTAAAGTTCTTGATTTCAAGAGTCCAATAAGTCTATTTCATGAGCATTACACAAATTCACAAATAGATTCCAAATTACCTTCGAAAGTCTTTAGTTGTGTGGGTTTTGTTCATATTCATGAAACCAATCGAGGAAAACTCAATCCAAGAGCACTAAAATGCATCTTTATCGGTTACTCTTCCACAAAAAGGGCCATAAGTGTGATCATCCTACTTCTTGTTAATTTATCATTTCAATGGATGTTACTTGAGAAACTTTCTATTCAGATTATCATCTTCAAAGGAAGAGCATGAGTAAAGATAAAAAACATAAGTTACGTTTCCTTGATTTACAGGTCATTGGTCAACCTGCAACTGTTTAGCCTAAAAATTAAAATTCACCACCTTCACTGCCCCTTGAGCGGCTACATCAATATCCTTTTAACACATTAGAATCAACCTAAATTATATAACCAGTAGCGAAAAAACCTATATTAGTTTAATCAAGAAGAAAAGAACTTGATTTCACTCAATTGCAAGTTCAAGATTTGACTATGGAATAAGGTACACAGTTAGAATTACCCTCTCCATTGATTGATGATTTAGACGTTCCTATAACTGTTAGGAAAGGAATTAGAAATTGCAATTAATATCCTATTTCTCAATTTGTTTTTTTAAATAAAATCTCATATAAACACTAATGTTTTCTCACTAATATAGATAATTCCTATTCCCCAAAACTTCAATGAGGCACCTAGAGATGAGAACTGAAAATGTGCCATGAATGAGGAAATGAGTGCACATAATAAAAATAATACATAGGAAATTGTTGATTATCCAAAAGACAAGAAATTAGTTGGATGTAAGTGGGTGTATGCAATTAATTTTAAAGTGAATGGACTTTAGAGAGGTACAAGGCTAGGTTAGTAGCTAAAGGGTACACTCAAACATATAGAGTGACTATCAGAAGATTTTTGCTTTGGTAGCTAAAATGAACAAAGTTTGCATTTTTTAATCTTTAGTTGGTAATTTCAACTGGTGTTTATAGCAATTCGATTTAAATTGGTGTTTATAGCAATTCGATGTTAAAAATGTATTTTTTCATAGTGATCTTAAAGAAGAAGTGTATATGAAGCCTCCATTGAGTTTTGAGAAATATTTTAAAGATAACTAAATGTGTAGGTTGAGATACTTTATGGGCTTAAGTAATCACCATGGGTTGATATTGAAAGTTTGCAAAAGTAATGCTTGGTATTGGGTACAAACAAAGCCAAGGGGATCATACTTTCTTCTTTAGACACTCGATGGCAGGGCAACTTACAATCTCAATAGTATATATTGATGATATCATTGTGACGAGTGACGATGATAAGGAAATTCTAAAGCTTAAGGTTAGACTTATGAAAGAATTTGAAATTAAAGAGCTTAGGAAACTCAAATATTTTCTAAGAATTGAAGTGGCTCAGTCTAAATAAGGCATATTTGTTTCCCAACAAAAGTATATTTTGGATCTTCTATGAGAGACAAGAATGATGGTGAAAAACCGTAGAGGGTAGTATTTTCACAAACTTTCCAATTTTTCATGAACGTCTCTAGCACAAATGAAAAAATAAAAGCAATCAAAAACGAAATAACAAATAACACTAGAAATTTGATAATGCAGTTCGACACATCTTGCCTACGTCTACGAGGCCCTCGCCCAGCTTAATCACTTTCACCGAAGTACAATAGATTTACCCAAGGCTTTATTGAGCCGACATCATTCAACCCTTGACACTATCTCTCAACCACACTTCCAGTAAAAGAATTTCATACCCAATAGTACGACTGCCTCGTACTAAACTCAACAGAGGATTTTTCTAAACAACTTTTAATATAAGACAATTAAACAAACAACTCAAGTGATCAATCAACTAAAAACAAAACAATAATACACTTGAGATAAAATAGAAGAACAACTTTCCGAAAGGTTCAGCTCCACTGAAATAAATCTGGAAGTTGTTGCAACAACAATGGGCTGATTCACATAAATACCGACACGTCCAGCAACGTTATCTTGAGAGCTAGGCAAATAACATTAGCTCACGACATCTGATTACCAAGGCAGACTAGCCACAATAGCATCCGCACCATTCCAACTCCCTCGTAATGAATAGCAACTCCGTTAGGCATCAAAACTCCATTTAAAAGAGAAGTTGTCATGAAATTCTTCAAAGAACCACCATCAACAATCCTATGTTCTATAACTAAAGCAAAGCCTTTTTTTATTAGATTAGATACAAACGGTGGTCACCATATATGGTTGCTCTTTTTTAAAATTATTTAATTAATGCCCACTCCACTGTTGTTATCCCACACTAACAAGAGATCCACTTCTGCTATATGATAAAGACATACACGACTCTAATAGCAAAAGCCCTTGACCCACACGCAACACAAATTCCCTTGTTCTACTATCCACAAAATCCACGCAAAACACAATTCAATTACCAATATGATAATAGACTTTAATAGTATGTAGTATTCTATCACAGCTACAAGATTATCTATATAGCTTTTGAATCCAAGTCATTATCTAATTAATATCTTATATGCCCAATTAATAAATAATGCCAAATGTTGGACCCCGAACTTTTCTTGAAAATTTGATTTATTAAATGAAATTAAATGAGGAATTGATGGTGTTTAATGTTTTATTTGGGTAATGTTAATTGGAGCAATTGCAATGATATTTTGAGGTTAATGCATGAAATGGGTGTTTTGTGTATGTATGTGTTGTGGGTGATGAAAAAAAATGATATACTTGTCTTGTATTTTATGGAGTGCTATGAAATTTATAGTGAATAAGTTGATTTGAATTATGTATGAGATGCGTTGGTTGAGGTGAAGCTCAATAGTACCAAAGGGTACTTGGTAATGAGTGAATATGAGAAGTATTTGTGTTGGTAAACCTTCTTCGGTGTAGGAATGGTATGCAGAGGTTCAATGGAAAAACTGTATTGATCTAGATAGAATTAGCCAAAGTGGTCTTAATAAAAGATGTAGCTTATATTTCTAGCTTTCTAATGCTATAAAGTATGACATTTTTCGATATCGGGACTGGAAGTTATGATCGATTGAAATTTGGAAGTTGTTTAGGATGAATTGTTCGGGACAGTCACTTTGATTGAAGTTTTGACCCTTATAGAGATAGAAATTGCTCTTAAGATCTCATGAAAGTTGTAGGTTATCTTTTTATCTTTCTGTTGATATAAAGTATAGAATTTTTGGACAATGGAGTAGAAAGATATGATGTTTAGAAGTTATGATGCTGTTCCGGATAGCTTGTCGACCAGTCACTTTTGCGTAGACTTTTGACCCCCTTTGAGACCGAAATTGTTTTTAAGTCCTTCATGAAGGTTGTAGATCTTTCTTTTATCTTTCCAGTGATACTAAATTTGCAAATTTTGGAGTTCTAGGTCAAAAGTTATGAATGTTAGAAGTTAGGAAGTTGGATGAGGAGTTGCAGTGCCCTCGAGGGCGAGCGGCCGCGCGGGCGATCACGAGGACACGCGCTCTCGTCTACGCACGCCTGCCGCGCGCTCGCGTGCGCGCGGCCGATTTTCTGACTTTTGGCCGATCTGACCTCTCTCCATTCTTTCGGCCATAACTTTTTCGTTCGACATCCGATTGACCCGATTTTTGAAGCGTTGGATTTCTAAGACATCCCTCTATCTTTCCATGAAAATTTATGTATTTTGAGATTAATTTGAAAAAGATGGATTGAATCAAAATGGGAGGATCGGTTAAAAGAGTATGAGTTGGATATTTTTTTGAACATGCTTCAGTAATTTGGTGATATCTCGATCTGTAGAGCTTCGATTGAGTTGATTCTTGTTGCTAATTAAACTAGAGACATGGAGCTACAAGTTATCTGAAGGAATCAAATTTCAATTCAGTCCTTAAGACTTTCAATTTCTGG